>JAHDVE020004378.1:0-52108 GCA_022606495.2 Halesus radiatus | reverse complement strand
GAACACAATAATGTAATAATACACAAATTATAAACATAAACAAAAAATGATTAAACTAATATTTATTTACTTATAAATTCTTCAAAAGATTGGTATTCACGTTGTGGCGTCATTATTAATACTTATATTAAAAAATACTTTGTATTGACCACTTTATTAATATATGCATATCAACATGTTTTGAAAGCGATGCTTTCTTCATCAGGAATATATAGAATACAATAATATGATGATAGTATTCTATATATTTCTGAAGAAAAAAGCATCGCTTTCGAAACATGTTGATATGTATATATTAATAAAGTGGTCAGTAAAAAGTAATTTCTAATTAGTTTATTTATTTGAAACACTCATTATTTAACGATAAAATGTAAGAAAGCTTTGACTGCCCAACTGGAAACAAATCCCGTTTTAGGATAGTCAAATTGACAAGTTTAGTTCATATTAAGTGCCATTATACAAAAATAGAAGTAAAAAAGTTAGTATTGACATAGTATAGTAATATAATAATAATATAGTAATATAAATATGTTTTTAGACTTTTCTTAAGGGTTTTAAAATTGCTTTTTGATCTCATATCAAATGTAAGGTCATTCCAAGAATGTGAACAAATTTCATTTTTAAATGAAGTGATGGGGTTCCCCACCTTGCCAACAACGTCAGATTTTTTCACCTCGCTAATGCCAGGTTAATCATATTTCAAAATCAATTTATTAATAATTATACTAATCGACGCCCGCTATTCTGTCTGAAAATATATGTTTTTAAGTCATATCTCGAGGTCATTAATTTATGTTTGTATCAGTTATAAGCAAGGAGGTTACAAATGTTTTTTTTTAAATAATTTCTTCAAAGATTTGTATTCACTCTGTGGCTTCGTTATTAATAAATTAATTAAAAATAATTTTATATTCACCACTTTATTAATATACACATATCTACATGTTTCGAAAGCGATGCTTTCGTCATCATATTAGTATGTATTCTATATATTCCATAAGAAATCATTTTTAATTCTTTTACAAATGTTTTTAACTAATAATTGAACTTAATTAATTTTTCTAGGAAATAACACATATTGTGACGCGAAGATTCGATTAAGGATAAAATGTTTTTTCACGTAACTTGAATTTATCACTTTCTTAGGCGACAATTCGTGATAGGTAAAATTGTATGTTACTAAGTCACTATTTTGTACGTTATAAAACTTCACAGAACACCCTTCCGGCCGGTTTACTCCAAGGTTCTTTAGATTTTTCCAGACTTTTCCATTTTTCCAGACACAAGACACCGGCGTTGTTATAAAATCAGGCGACATTACCCTTTAGTATGGTTATTAGATTACCATCTGAATGTTGAAGTTCAGAATGTTTGTATCAACTCCACTAAACTTTGAGATGAACACTTGGATAGGCAAGCAAATACAAATGAGGCAGAATTTATCGCTAAAGGTGTGTTTAACCTCTAAAAACTTGTTGGGTTATGAAGGAAATTTACTTAGATATTATATAATTATTCAAAACATGTTTGCGGTTGACTTAAAATGTAATTCTTTAATTTAATTATTATAAACAGACACTTGAGAGATTTTAAAGTTTGTCTTTTATTTTTAATAATACCGTATCAGGCTGTACGAAAATAAACTTTTGATATGTCTAAAAGCATGGACTCCAAAACCTCGTTCAAAGGCTGTACGTTCTTGAATGTTCTCTCAAATTAATATTTTTCTTCTATTTTTGGCGTTGTTTCGTTTTTGAATTATGTATTAATTAATTATTGATTGTTTTTGTGTTTAATTTGTTGAATTCCATTTTTATTTTTTTTATTTTATGTAATTCAAATTTAATAATGCTGTTATTAAGTTCTGCTAGTAGTTTTTTTTAGTTATTGTCACGGCTGTTTTAGCGTAAAATGCCATTTTCAAACCGCGGATAGGCCACGTTGAGACAACTTATTCATAAGATTCTCTTTACCCCTATCCAATTTGTAATGATTTATTACCAGTGAAACCGATTTACTGAGAAGCCAATCCCAAAGAAGATAATTCCAATAAACATAATGAATGACCCCAATATAACATTAATTAAAAAATTATTTATTCCCCACTACTCAGTATATTCACTGAACTAAACAATATAACACAAGTCAGTAGCTTTAACATCATTATAAATCAATCGTGTCAATCACAAATAGAGACTAGGGGTTCGGGGTTCTGAAACAGCTGTCATAATAGTAAAAACTAAAAATACTTGCAGAACTTAATAATAACATTATTAAATTTGATTTACATTAAATTTAAAAAAGAAAAAAAATATATATTCAAACAATTCATTTAAAAAGTGCATGCTTGAATGTATTTGTGCACGCTGGTAGTGGTTCAAATTATTTTGAAATAGTTTGGAACACGGGCCCGCAGTAGTCAGTACACTACTGCACAAGCAAGAATCTCTTTAGTAATAATAAATTGGAATGGTACTACCTTGCTCCTACATTAGGCAGCACATAGTACCCTCTTACAGGAAAACCTTGTTATTAAAACAATCTAAACCATTTATCATTATGGATTATCACAACAAACCGGGACGTCAAAATAACACCTCTCTCCATTCCGCTACGTCCCCGACGAATGAGGCGTAAAGAGGGCCAGTGGTAGGTGGGCTGCATAAATTTGGAGTGCGGAAATAACGCTTTGCCAGTGCCAGGGGTACATAATAATCTCGACGGTCTCCCCACAATCAACAGACGCGGCTGTAAGTGCTACCCCAGGGACGCAACTCGCGGCGGTACGGCGCGACGTACAAGGCTACAGCGGTGACTGGTAATCTGCATGCCTTATACCTCCTCGCTCGCGTGCGGCACTGGTAGCGGAAACCTACTATGTGCCTGATGGGAAGTTCGCTGAAGAATTATGATTAAAAAACACGTTGAAATATTAAAATCTCTTAGACAGGAGAAAACAATTAGGTAAACGATTTCGTTTGTTTTTTAAAGAGCAGTTTTTTTGTTCCTTAAAATAATAGTACTCAAATCGTTTTGGGTAAAATTAACACACTGTAATTTGGAACGCAGAGCTCCCGCAATCTAATACTTCCGTGGTGTGCTGAGGGTAAATTTGAGCGAGGCCAGCCGTTTACCGGCTGAGTCTATTTTCGTAATGACTTTTCGTAATGTAGATTGTACCGTCTTACCAGATAATTTGTTTATATATTTACAAAAATTGTATATATTTGTCATAAGTATTTACCCCAGAATAGCTTCAGAAATATTTTTTTACTTTCACCAAAAACCTCGGGCGAGTGAAGTTTAGAAATTCGTTTTGGCGTTATGATTACATTCACAATATTTTTCCATATTAGCTAAGAAATATATTTAGAATTACTATAAATCACAATACAAACTTCGAATCAGTAACTCAGAACATATTTTAAACTACAAAATCCGAAGAAAAGAAAGTATGTTTTGACATTGCCGATTGGATACGCCGACATTCTACTGATACAAATTTTGCGAATCTGATCGTTAATGACAGCGCGCTAAAAATTAACCATGATAATTCCGCATTACAATAATTAATGCGAATCTGGAGCCAGTGAAGAAACTATGCAAAATATTTCATTAACACTCCAGGATGTGGGGTGGGGGGAAAACGGGTAGATGAAGATTAGTAAGTAGATATTTAAATCTGAGCTTTCAACATAGCTAATACCATATCTAGCAATGCTTCGTTACAACTGTACAGGTATAGAATAGATAGCCTTCACAAAATACAACAACTAAATATGAATGCTGACAAATAAATTCAGCAATAACATCGTGTAAGTACAACTGTATAATTTGCAACAAAGGCGAATGTACAAAATACAAAGCAGATTCACTAAACTTATACTCTAGACCTAGACTCATATCTTATTAATAATTGTTGGGGATGTATGCAACAATAGTCTTTTTACACTTGCATACCGTGCAGTCTAGGAAACAGAAAAATTTTCAACGACTCATTCCTGAAATTATTTTTACGGTTGAATAAAATTTTTGATCGAGTAATTCTAGTATAAATATTAAATGTAATTAAACTGACTAAACCAGGGCTGTCTATAATACCATTAACAATTTTTAAAATAAAAAGTAGGTAGGAAATAAGTCTTCAATTTGAGAGTTTTAACAGTTTTAGTTAATTCATTAAGTATTTGTAATTTACAGTTTCAATATATAATCCGAGTTTATAGATAACATATCTTAAAAATTTATATTGAACTTTTTCAATGGAATCGGAGTGGATTTTATATGATGGGATCATATAGAAGAATTATATACGACTTGACTTCGAACTTATGAAGAGTATAATAATTTATATATTTAAATATTCCTGAAGTCTCTGGAGTTTAGAAGAATGAAGCCAAGAATTTTTAAGCCTTTATTGGGTATTGAATTAATATATGTAATAAAATTAAATTTTGAATCGAAAACAAAGCCAAGACCATTAATTTAGTTGACAGGTGAGAGGGAAATATTGCTTATTTTATATTGAATGTTGACGAGATGATTTAATCTTAAAAATCTGATTGTATGACATTTACTAATGTTTAAGAAATGTTTTTAAAATTAAATCATTTAAAATCCTTAATTTTTACTGAAATACATTCAAAATGAGCATAACTTCATAATAGTTAACCTTAAAGCTCGACTTTATGAATCCTCTTAGTTAAAGTGAATTCATAAAGTTGAGCTTAATAAAAAAAGGTTAACCAAACGAAAAATAATTCAGTCACCCCAACCGTCCAACAGAGAGTACGAAATCGCCGAGCGCTAGATAAAAGCTAAAAGTTATTTGCAAGTGTTGGCATTTTGAAAGACGCGAAGAAGTGGAAGAAGAGCTTAAAGTTTGCTAGTAATTCGGGTAATATCGCAAATACTTACAATTCTTTGTTTACCCGTCGGATCTGAAGTGAGAAAGTTTTAATTTAAACCGGAACGACCCGGATTTTCGAGCTGAGGCACTTTGCTTGCTGTTAAAGTCTTTTCACTCGTTAACCTTCTGAATAAGTCTGATCTAAGATTCTGTGTAGGATGTACTCGTACGTGTAGCATACACATACATTGGTTCAAGTTAGTACCTACCTGATAAGTATTGCAAGAGAGATAAGTGATTGCTTGTTTTTTTTTTAGTTAAACTAAAAGGTTTTCTTTTTTCTGCTGTGGGTTTCTAAAACACTTTTCAAAAATTACATGGAGTTACGTACTTTTCGCAGATTAAGCAGCATACCCTGTTTTTAATGGTTAATGAAAATTACTGTTTTATGGATCGGTGTTTTATATACTGGAAGACTGAAAAACTGATCTTACCGAGTAATTGTGTGGTAAATTTATATATGACAGAATTACAACTTAATTAATTATGCTCAATGCAATACTAACTCAAAACAAAACGCATTTATTCACTGCGCTTCACACATTTTTAACACTTCATACGGTGAGTTCGACTTAACTCAATCAAAACATCAAACCTAAAATCAAAAAATATCATTAAAGATTTGATTCATTCCCTTCTAAAAATAAGCACAACTCCAACCATTTAATCTGTTTGTGTAATTTACTCTCAACGGGTAGAATTTGTAAAGTTATGGACAAACAATTATTTAACTTCTTTGCTAAAAACTCAAAGAAAATGTGTTTATTTTCAAAAAAGGTTCTCCACCCAGTTTATCACAATATTTTTTTTAATTTTAACAAACGCTTCGTTAAAAATTCATCCCTTTAATGACGATCTTTTTAAAATGACAGCGAATACTGGCCGAAAGAGTACCCTTGATAATTGGTCTTACGGTATCAGATGTTATAACTCCCCATTTGGCTAATATGTATTAATTTAAGCGTCCGTCGGCGCAACCCTCTCGGTCGTTCGTCCAGTACTTTAAATAATAACAGTTCCTCGGTACACATGTTCCCCTGGAAGTTACCCATAAACTGCTCAATTTGAATTTTGGCTTACCATTGACAGGTATAGCAGTATTTAAAAAAATGACTGTGCTTACTTACCAATTTTTATTCTATTAGGCTATTTTTTAAACTTAACATAAACAACACTCCTCATAATTTTCACCCTAAAAAATCGAAGAATGTGTATCTTAGGCTGTTTTCATATTACCAACAATTTTTCATTAACAATAAAACATCGTACGAATGGAAAAAGAAAGAATTGGCAGCGAAAGGTGATTATGGTAGATATACATGAATGACAAATAGGTAAAATCTAGTCAAAACCTGAACAAGGTTTCAATAAAGTTCAAAAAGGGAGTCAATTAATTAAAAAATATTTTATTTGTTGTAACGACTGACACTAAAAAAATCAATGATTTGACTTGAGATGACAAATAAATTAGAAAAAATATAATATCTTCAAACGATTTGTAACTTTGTGGCGTGATTATTAATTAAATAATTAAAAATATACTTTGTATACACCGCCTTTATTAAAATATATAAATATTTCTACATGTTTCGACAGCAATGCTGTCATATGAATACTAATACTCGTATGAATACCTGTATTCGTGTATTCCAGAGAATGACAGCATTGCTGTCGAAACATATGAAGAACATGGGCCCAGTACATTGTACTTATCTGTTCGTCGCATATATATCGCGTATATTAATGATACTAAACGGCTTCACCTATATTTCAAATAGTGTTTTCGAAAATTTCGAAAATTAACAATTGAAAAATTTGGCGTCGTTTTGGGTTAAGTAATGTGTATTTTTAAAAGCCTAACGATGGAAATGACATTGCAAGATGAAACTTCAATTCATCTGGCCAACAAAAAATTGTAAAAAAAAATCTTTGCCAAGATCATTCGTGAGTTTTCATCGAGACATTTAAATAGATTTTCTGATACAGAGATCTGATATACCCGTTGTGACTTCAAAGGAATTCACTGAATATCTCAAATATTTTTCTGTTTTTTCCTTATCATTTTCCTGTTTTTTCTAGATTAACTCTGTTGTATTTTACGTAAACAACATAACTCTTAGTATTCAAGTCATGATGTTCTCTTATCTTGAAGATAGAAAATGTTTATACAGCTGCTTGCTGTTTCTATGCGTCGTTCAACGTCGTGTCGGGTGAAGTTATGTGAAGCACTGAAAAGCCCAACGAGCAAATTGTGCCGTCTCAAGAAGGACACAGCATTAGATTTAAAGGCTAAGTGTGAAAGGAATGTGAAAAGTATTTTCCGTGTGAACACTTCCACTTGCAGATGAAAACTCAGAAATTTAACACGAATTGATAGGACGCCTCATATGTAGTTCATTATTATTATGTTGTATTAGTTCAGTAAATACGAATTCCTCGAAATCACAAGCAATGTGTGAATTCCTTTGTTAAAGTACACCTTTCCGTACCCATATTACTTTTATTTATCAGATAAACTCATTGGGTGTTAGAAACAATTTCTGAAAATCTTTTGTTTCAAACTCATTCGACTGTATTGGGGTATTTTTATTTTATTTTCTTTCTTGATAAAAAAATCATTATAAAGGATTTTTCGATGTCTGTCTCACTGGGAACATCTCTGTGTCGAGACAGACGTACAGCTTGTTAAGTGTAAACTCGTTCTAGAGATTATCGAAATAGTAATATTTCGATAATCTCTAGAACGATTTTCACTGCCACTGACAAAATCAATATAAAACTTCGAAATACCCATAGCAATCCAACCAGAACCTCATAAACGGGCAAATAAAGTGTACCTATTATAAATAAATCAGAGATCATAATCTCTAAATCAAAAACATTATTTCTAAACTATTTTCACTACAGCTAAACTGTAAACGAAATCTCATCACATTTACAAGGTAAACATATTGTTTCGTATCTCGTGGGGTTTTTATGAATTTTGAGGCAATTGTGTGTTTTTATTAAGTAGATAAGAATTTAAATGCCTTATTTTCCACTGGATATGTCAGTTATATTTTCCATATGATAAATTTGATATACTTGCCAATTTAAGCTTTAAAAAACTGTGTCTGTGTTATATACCAAAAGCATGGCGATTTTTTTTTTCGTCAAAAAGGGAGTTTTTGGAATTTAGAATGATTCTAAAATAAAGTCCTCGAAACTTCAGCTCAGTTTCCAGAAGATTCCTAAAATTTTTGCCATGAATCCGCGGGTACATATATTTGTTTTAAAGCACGTAAACAAATCCCGTAGGCAAATATGGTGTTGTTTTCAGTACCCGAATCTACTAAGAAAGCAAAGATCGACAGGGAATGGGAAGGGAGCCCACGGTTAGTTAGTCGTGTATATATTTGAAGGGATGGTTAATGTAAAATTTGATACGTTTACCAACTGAAGGGAACAGGATCGCAGAAGAGGGTGAGGATTGCAGGGGGTGGGTGGGGCTCCGATTAGGGTGGTGGAGAGGTAGTGCGCCCTCGAGGCGAGACGCGGCAGCTGCGTTTTTAAATTTCGAGAAAAGGTTTGAGATTTCTGTTTGACTTCCCATTTCCTACTCCCACCGTATAGTACGGTGTAAATAATTACATTATTTCTCCAATTAAATTGCGATAGATGGAAAAGTGAGGAATATGTGGCATGACCATTTGAATCAATTACTTTAACCGAGCAACTTCAAGAGTTCGGATTATAAACGATGGTGAATTAATGTGAATAAAACAAAAATTCGTGGGTAATGGAATATACCATTTATCTACCATCCCTTAAAGGTGAAAGACGTATGGTTAGTCATTTTATTGGATATGAAGAATCAGTTTTACATAGCATACCATATAAAACATTGTAAACATTTTGAAAACAGAAGTGACACGCATTAGATTACAAATATTACAAAATCCATGAAAAAAAATAAGTAAATTACTTTGATGCTATACCTTTATAGTAAATTAATTAAATTAATTCTAAGCTGTCTCCTATATTATGATATTTTTGTCGGCAAATTGAAAGGAAACGGTGTATTATGTTACAGTGAAAAGGAATATATTTGATACACAAATGTTATCGATAATTTTTTATACGTTTAAGTAAACAAAATTTATTAATAATTATTTTTATTTTTTTATGTGATACCACAAATGAGTCCCAACTGCTCCCAACCTTCTCGAGCCTGCGAGACTATGGTATCCCCAATTGGGGTATGTTGTGAGACTGAAGGTATTGAGAAGGGGAAGAAGATGGGAAAGAGGAAGGTGGGTAAGTGCCTAGCTATTCAGATCTAGTCAGCCAACACGGCAAAACTTTCAATTTCAAGCAACATTTCGATTCTGAATGGTGGTCTTTCACCGTGGCGATACTGACAGTATCTACCACTCTGCAACGTGCCGCAAATATACTACATGTTATTTTAACTTAATAAATTGAGAAAAAAAAAATTAATCAAATAAAATTTACTTGCGCACGCCGGGATTTGAACCTGCCACATGCGGATTCGTACCCAAGATTCATAACCACTCAACCACTGAGACCGTCATGTTTTTATTAAGTTCTGCAAGTATTTTAATTTTTGCTTATCGTTGTTACAGCTGTTTCGACGTCCAAATCCCTAATCAAATTGCTAAAACTGATAATAACATTACTATATTGGTTTAAATATAACATTAAAAAATATATTAAATGCACTTCTACGTACTAAACACAATAACAACAATTAAGAATAAAAACATTTCCTTTTAATCATCCTACAACGCCTTAGGATGGTTTAAACTTTTTTTTATATAACAGATCTTAGATTTTGTGATGATTTGTTGTTGATTTTATATCACTGGTTTTGTGAAAATAAACCACTTTGCCGAAAAATCTCCCCAAAGCTGTTGGACAATCCATTCTATGACTAAAGCGGGGTAGCGACCGCCAGTAACCTGAATAATTAACTGTCCACTACGTGTTGTTTCACACAAACTTTTAACAGTCGACCAAAACGGTTTAACTCAAATACGTTTCGTGTAGTTATCACTGTTTTTTTTTTTACCGAATTGATTTTTCGGTAAATCAAACTTTGCTCTTACAGAATTTGAGAAATTTACTATCGAGGTGTAATTTTTTGTGGCAGTCATAATACATTAATAATCAAATCATTTAAAATAAAAGCTCGATTTTTTTATGTAGGCCTTGAGGAAAATAATTTCCCTCAGGGCCTATGTCATCTTTGGGGATGCTGTGTGGAGAGTATTTTTAAGAAAAGGAAGGAGAAGAAGTGCTGGCAAGGAAAAATGTAAGAGGGGTTGGTAGTAATCTGGAGGTCAGTGCATCTAGGAGTGACGGACGTATGAATTTATCCCTCCCACTACGGTACAAGACGATGATGGGTCAAAATAGTCCGGCTGGAGAAGCCAAAAAGTCTCCCTCAATCGGCCTCCTCTCGATCTGGCCTATCACGCAGTTAGTAGATGCATCCGATGCCAAGACCTGGACAAACCTCACCCCATGAACCCGGGCACCCCTGCTAAGTCACCAAACGTAGCAAACCACTTGGAGTGACCTATGGCATATAATATTCATTGGTTATTCCATGAATGGTTCCCGGGGCGGCGGTACCTACAACCGCCTCCTAATATGAGATAGACAATACTAAAGATGTTCCCGATTGACAAGGAACACGTCCTTCCCAGTCCGCTACCTACCGCCCTTTTGTCTCAACATTTAACTCGTAAAGCATCCTTCAGCATTATACAGTCCAGTCGGCAATAAGTATAGAAAAGCACTAAAATTACTCAAACAAAGTTATTATTTTAATTTAAAATTCATTTTGCTTAGATAATTAAATTATCCAAATTTTAAAGGAGTGGGGGTAAATTAAATCATATATATATATATATATATAAGACGTCGCAATGTGGATTAACCACAGTTTGAAAATGGCCTTAAACGCCGAAACAGCTGTCACAATAATAACAACTAAAAATACTTGCAGAACTTAATAATAATTATTAAATTTTATTTACATTAAATTTTTAAAAAATTAAATGGATTTCTACGAATTAAACATAAAAACAATTAATAGATGATAGTTCTCATAAATATGTAGCAATCGCTGAATGGATGAAAGGGCATTATTAAAGGTGAAATTAATTGTATGCGAAAGTGCGAAAATCTTTTTTTATTTGTACTTTGCAAAATTCTCCTTTTTCTGATATTAATTATGAACTCGTCCGCTTTCGTTTAAACCCAAAAAAAAACAAGAAAAAAAACTCGGCCCTTTCAATTATTTCACATTCAGGGCACATTCTGTGTTATCGTCAGTTTTAAATCGTTCACAATAAATCTCCTAACAACACAAAGGAAGACCTACTCGCGAAATGAAAAGAAGCCTTCTAATGAAAAGCCTCCGCAATACAAAACGACGTAGAAACAAATAAGGTGGAAAAATTTTCACAACTGAAAACCGAATACGTGGAATTTAATGTTTTTGCAAATTTAATAAATTCTGTGCACATTGGGGAAAATAATAAAATACTGATTACTTTGTTTCTACGTGATTTTCCTATAGCTATTCAAATAAGCGTGTTTATTTCCAATGAACAACATTATTGCATCTTTCTTTGTTATATAAATACTGTAAACTAACTTTTTTTAAGGTAATCATGAAAACGTCCATCAATTTAATATTATTTATTAAAAATATTGCTATTCACTTTGTGGCGTCATTATTAATTTTTTTTTAAATAAGTTACTTTGTAAACACCACTTTTTTTATATATAAATATCAACATGTTTCGAAAGCAAAGTTTTCCAGATCAGGACGTATAGTATACTAAAAATTATTATTATTAGTATTCTGTAATTATTTTTTAGTATTCTATATGTCCTGATGAGTAAAGCTTCGCTTTCGAAACATATTTATATTTGTATATTAAAAAAGTGGTGCTTACGAAGTAATTTTTATTAATTTATTAATTCAATGATAATTTACTTTGATGGAGTTTTTCAATCAAGTTGTATGTTTCATATTACTGATTTGCTTAATAATGGCTTTTCTTTCGACAGTATTATCAATATGTGCATTTGGTATACGTTAAATGAAGATTCAATAATGACTTTAAAAAGGTACACATATTTTATGTAAATAATATGAAAGCTGATTTAATAAGTAATGAATGATTTCTAAAAACAAAATCTCAATCAATTTACTATTACACTATTTCTTGTTACAATTTGCGTTCAGTCGCTTTACAGTACTTGTACGAAAGCTCCGTAAATATAGCGGTTAGATGAGTCACATCGGTGTTTTAAGGCCGAGGTTAAATCGGGCAAAGCTTTAGTAAAGTGTAACCCACTTCATTCATCGCTGCCCGGCACGCCATTGGGGTAACAACAGGAATAACATGACGTACAGAGCCGTAGTTCTTTAACTAATCACTCAGTAACAACTATAGAAATATATGATCGTCCCTATTTCAAACGATAACAAAAAACAAGTGAATCTTGTATAGTATTTTATGACATGAAACAATTATTCACACAAAAAAGGTTCAAAAGCCTTTGTACTGTGAATCATTTTCACGACAGTTTCAACAAAGATTCTTAACCTATTACTAATAATATAAAACCTTAGTCAAATTATTGCAGTCAACTTCAAGAGGCAATTACAAATTAATGTTACTCTATCCCTTTAAAAGAAATAATAAGCGACTTTTGCATCTTGCACAGATTTGTTATTATATAAATGACAAGAAAGAAATACAGATAAAAGCTTTCAGTTATGATTTATCAAGCATCATTCAGTTATCATTTAGGCAAGCTTTTTCAGCCCTTAAACCACTCAACAGAAGAATATTAAAGCTTTTCCAGTAACGCTTAATTCGCAAATTCTAAATATTTTTATAGTTTCATCATTATTCAGATATTTATCAAGAGTAATAATTCTTGAGAATAGATAAATAAAACTCAACTTCTTTCAAACAGATAAATTATTCAAAATCTTATACGATATTGTGACAGCATAAAACATTATTAAAGTGACACGGAAGAATATATATAAAAAAAAACTCTTCCTTTGTGATTTATCTTGTCGTTACGAAGCTTTGTCAGCTCTATAAACCCCACAGCAATATTTTATAATGAATATAAAACGAAATGAAGTAGTGTTTTACCTTACTCTTTATTAGTATCCTCGTATGTAACGTATTCCTGTTTGGCATATATTTTGTTATACATTTTATCAGAATAGTGTATTATCAAAATCAAGGAAAAAGATTCCAATTGTTTTATATTTTATGTGTAATGCGATAACATAAAGTGAGCTTTGAATGAAATAGAAAATAAACAGTTTTGGGTGAGAATTCAGTATAAAATGACAGATTTCCCTTACTGACACAGATCACAAATGCATATATTATAAGTAAAAAAATCAAATAGTTACGTGATACGAATCACAAAAGTTATGTATGATAATATCCTAATTGAAAGAAATGCGTACATAAAATGTATACATACATAGATGTGAAAGGACTGATCAAAACCCACTGACAGATGATATCAAATCATTATTTTGAATATCGCTTACCTTGTCATGCGTCGACTTCACAAACAGGCACAAATTTATAATTCACCAACTGTCTTGCAAAGTTTCATCACTTAAAAATCTTATTATCGCGCACAAAGTCTCTTAGAAATGTTAAAAAGTTGATAAATGAATGTCATAATATATAGAGTTCAGTGTTTTTGTTATCAGTGAAGCGGGAAACAGAGGGGTAGCGACGTGCTACCCTTGAGCTCAGCGAGCCGACTGGCCGTGTGGGTATGACATCATCGGGGGTAGCGGTGACGTCACCGCCGGCCAATCAAGAAGCAGACATGGCGCGCGCCGGCGCAGACGGCGGGAGAGCCAGCCTGGGTGGCGCCGCGACGCAGGATTCATGGAAATTCGTGGCCATCTCGATGGGGATTCCGTGAAAAATGTGGATCGGAACGCATTATGGAACGAGATATTTTACAAATAATTTACATGAACATTAATTTGTTATATTTCGAATGAAAAGTGAATTGAACCCCTTTTTGGAAAATTTTGTGAAGAGGAAGGGAATAGGACATAGAAAATAAAATGGAATACAGAATTTGTTGGAAGCATCTGACCAATTAGGCCTGGGAAGTAAATGTAACTAAAACCATATTAAGCTTTGTTCCGAATTATTGAATGTTCAATCTTATCTCAAAATTCGGCAAAGAGATATAGCGAATAGTGCATGCGGTCAAAAGAAGAACTAAGAAACAAACTAACCATTATTGTTGTAGGTATCACAATACTTACAGTATCGACGCCCCCGATTGCACAGAAAATTTAAATCAATCTCAATGTTACAACAGCCAAAAATGACTATAATTAGCATTTCAAAAAACACAGTATAAATTAATTTCTTTAATCCCTGTAAAGAGAAAATATAACTTTTAAAATTTTAACCAAATACATATTTTTAAATTTTGGGTATCATTTTCACATCGAGATGGCCGCTTCTAAGCCGAAACGATGCCATCGATTTTCTCCGTCACGTGAGACGCGCATATCCAGAAACGTATTCGCAAGAGTGGGACGGAAATAGTCCATACAGTCCGGGATGCTGCGTCGCACCGCCGTGCCATTACTGCAACACCTTTTATTATTTTATGACATGTGTAACAGTTAAAGTTTGGCGGGGCGAGCCGGTTTTGTTGGCCCGATATACATTTGTAAGAAATGACGTAAAGGGATTTGGCGCGATTTTTTTCAGTTGATTATTTTAAATACCATTTTATCTAACAAACATGATTTTAGTTAAGTTATTTGCAGTAAAACATGCATTATCTTTATCTAACGGTTTTAACTAACTAATCTTCAGAAAAATTATGTAGCGGTCAGCACCCAAAAATACGCATTTTGTAGTCTGCTAACGCAAGAAATACTACTGATAATTTAACTGTAAATTCTATACTGGAAGTAAGTAAATCGTATAAGTTTTCAAAAGACAATAATCCCCAAACTGTAATCGTAAATACATGCGCACTATAATTGGCTGGTTTTCAAACTGCACCTATTTTCAGACATTTTGTTATATATTTCGTAGAATTTAAATATTTAAAGTGTTAGGATTTTTGTCTTTTGAATGCTTACGCAATTTCGTAATTACCCTTATACAATTCATGGATAAATCATTTGTAGTGTTACTTAAGTTAGCAACCTACAAAGTGATCTCTAAGGCCGTTTTTGAGTCCTGGACCTTAGTCCTGGTTCGTAGCTTCCTATGATGAAAAAACTTTGACTTCAACCATTTTACTTTATTCATGCGACTACCTGTTCACTTTTGTTCTGACAATGGACAGATTTTAGGAAAACTGTCAGCAGTTGATGGAAATATATGATTTAAAAAAGTATTTTTTTTTTCTAAAAAAGTTGGTTTTGTGTATCTAATGTTAGGAAAATTAAAAAACTAAAACACAATATTTTTTTACAGTATATTAAGAATGCAAATTGTAGATAGTCGTAAGTTTGATACTCGGCTGACAGTCGGGTAGATCGATTTCAAGTCCCAAAGATAGCGAAGATTTTTTCTTCTTTATTAAACAATTAAAAAATGTCGTACAAACAATGTGTTACCGATCTGTTTTTTGTTTATTTTTTTTTTACTTAAATGACATGAGATTTCAGAGCTCACGATTAAAGTGACGTTGCTAACAAAAAAAACGTACCTCAACAAAAAAATGTTAAGCGAATTATTTATTACAAAAAAAAAAAATATTTTTAATTAATTTTTCACTTCTAGGTATACACTTTCTGGGTATACATAATTATAAATTAAAATAAAATATATAAATTAAAAATATACTTTGTATTTACCACTTTAATTAAAATATATAAATATTTCTCTACATGTTTCGATAGCAATGCTATCATCTTCAGGAATAAATGAATACAATAATAAATACTATTCATTTATTCCTGAAGATGATAGCATTGCTATCGAAACATGTAGAGAAATATTTATATATTTTAATTAAAGTGGTAAATACAAAGTATATTTTTAATTTATATAATTAATAATGCCACAAAGTTACCAAATATTTGAAGAAATTATAAAATAAAATAACTTACTTTGAATACCACTTTTTATGGCATATAGAAAGTGGTATTCAAACTAAGTTATTTTATTTTAATTTATTTTTAATTCATACCAATAATTAGAGTATGGTTTCAATCTTTGTTTTATTGAAATTAAATTAATATTTGATTGTCTTGTTTGCGGCACGCTGTGTTTATTTTGCGATCAGCTATTAACAATGAAAATTGCTCTATCTAAGTACTATAGAATGTGTAACAGTTGAATTCATTAACTTGTGTAATCACTTTAAAGGTTATTTGAGGATTAAGGAATGGGAACCACAATAAAAACTTTTTCAATTACGACCCTTTCCAAAAAACAAGGAAGGAACACCCCATAATTAAAAGTACCTATCCGGTACTTTATAAAGCAGTCCGGGTTTAAAACAAAGGATTTTGTCCTTTGCGCATTTTCAAGAAAAATAAAATCATTGAGTTGATGGGCTTGTTATTTCTTTACACATTTTTCATATTTTTTTATAACAAATTTCATGAAGAAACTAATAAAATACGGAAATCTCAAAATGTTACTTTACACATTCAGATGTTTGACTTTCTGCTGTTTTTGATCTAATTGTTGTGAACTATTATTATTATTATTCCATTTTTTTTAGACAGGAAGTCCTGAAGAAAACAGTTTCCCTCAGGGCCTATGTCATTTGTGTGGAGGGACTTTTTTAGGAAGTTCTGAGAAGGAAAGGAATATAAAGGATGGGTTGAAATCTGAGGGTAAGTGTGTCAAGAAGTGACGTATTAATCCATCCTTACAACTGCGGTGTAATGCGAAGAGTCAAGAAAGTCCGGCTGGAAAGGTCAAGGGGCCTCCCTCAACCGATCTCTCCCAATCCGGCACACCATGCAGCTAGTGGGCAGACCTAGACAAGCCTCACCTCATAAGCCCGGGCACCCCTGCTAAGACACCAAACGTCGCAAACTACTTGGTGTGACCTGTGGAATTGGTTATATCCTCCTCCTTTACGCCTAGGTTACGCCTCCCAAATTGCTAATATCGTCACATCAGTCGCTTCTAACGGAGGAAGGTCATTTATATGTGATGGGAAAACGTGGACCCTCACCCTAAAGGCCTGGAGGTGTAGTGTTGGCAAATAATTTTCAGAAATCATCATGGATGATGAGATATTGTAAGCTTTTGCAAAATCTTTACAAAGAAACCAACAAAGACTTATACTGCCGTCGTAAATAAAAACACAGTATCTTCATTGAGAGTCTCAAAGAAGGCATTATTACCACGGCAGTATACGCCTGGGTAGATGGAAAGCAATATAAACTGTCAAACTTGCAGAACTTAATAATAAAATTATTAAAAATATTGTCAATTATTTTTTTAATTTAATATTACAGAGAATTGACAAAGTTTCTGAACTTCCTGTAATACCAAACATATTGGACAAAACAGCAGTCACGGAAGAGTTGTGTTTTTGTCCAACATAAAGTGTCCTTTGTCTAATATTCAACATTAACAAGAATTCGTCACATTGTCCAACGTAATTTTTGGAATGTATCCTACTTACAAATAATCATTTATATCAATGTCAATCATTTTGGATATACTACAATTGAGCTAATTTCATTGCAGGTATTTGCCTTTTTCGAAAAAAAAACACTTGTAAGCCCTATTTCTATAGATGTATTTTTTCGTCTGTTGGGCAAAAACGAACTGAATAACCTTTTTGAAAATTGCCTTAAACGCCGAAACAGCTGTCATAATAATAAAAACTAAAATACTTGCTAAACTAAATAGCATTATTTAAAATGCTTTATATAAAATATCCAAAAAACGAAGTTCTACGAATTAAACAGAAAAATAATTAATAGCTTTCACACACGTTCAGTTTAGCAAATGAAAATTGGGGGACCAATCTGGGGAGAGCTTGGCATCCAAACCAAGCTGTAGACCGCTTGCCTATGGACAGAACAGTGTCTCCCAAAAAAAAATTACTTCTGCCCGAGAGCGAGCCCGAAATGAATTTCGTATGTGCGTTATAAATTCTGTATTAATGGAACTTTCTGTCCTAAGATTTAGTTCATACATTGTCACTCTCGTGGCGCGTCAGTGAGAAACCGTGCAGAGCGTGCAATCCTTCGGAATCTACAAGGCAACTTGTTCGCCATATGAAGGACGGTCAGTATGTTAGGGATAGTATTATGAACAAATCAACAATTCTTTTTGTGATTCTCGTGTTTTCAGATGTTATTAAAATTAGTTAATTAATTAAGAAGGTTCTTTTTAAAATAAAAAAAAAAAACATTAAAGTTTCTTACGTAAAATACGATTTATGTATTAAAAACCATTTTTTGTAACCTTTCGATATCATGATATATTATTCATTAACCACGGACATGTTAATGAATCGCCGAATTATTTATTGTTACTAGGCCGCTAGTTTCTGGGGCAAAGGTATGATGAAATTGATTTAAATCTAAGGAAAATATGTATATATAATATGGAAAAGACCAACATAGTATTTTTTTTTTCAAATAGAGGGAATTTTTTTCTTTCTTTTTAAATCTCCAATTGAACTCCTAATGAGATAGGCCATAAACCGCCACTGCCTGGGATATTTTGTACACTTATTAAACGTGAAATTCTTTACTAGCAAAGTGAAAGGTATTGAGGAAGCAGAGGAAGATCGACGATACGGTGAAGTGATCAAGGCTTTCAAAAAATTCATTTCAATTTCAGTTGATCATTAGAAGTAAAGCAGATGGATCAACAGACCTATTGAAGTGGAGATCATAGTCCTCAGTAATGGGAGGAAGACTGAACGTGAGGATGAGTGTATCAAACAGTCAATTACAATAACATCCTAATGATTCCAGCCATAATTCCTCTACTATGTTTTTCATTATTATTTCCCTAGATTAGTTAGGTTAACTTCGTTTTTTTTTTAAATTTAAAGTTAATTAAATTTATTAATATTATGCTTAAATTTTGTAAGTATTTTTGTTTATTTTTTTTCCTTTTCTTCTCCACTTCTTAGTATGTTCACGAAATCCAAACAAAATGATTTTTTAACATAATTCAGAGATATACACATTTAAATTAATTGTCTTAATAGTATTCACGTCATTATAAAACAATTTAAAAAAAAGTGGTATCATCAAAATCTGGGAAAACAGATTTCTAGTGTAAGTACCACACAACACATTTTTTTAATTTTTTATTATCACAATTATTTTCTGGTAAATCGGTTTTTACCGAAAATATTAATAAAACATTTCAAACACCATAAAAATAAAAATGCATAGGGGTAAATAACATAACATATGTAAGTCGTTTCAATGTGGGCTAACCACAATTTTAAAATGGCTTTGAACGCCGAAACAGCAATAAATAAATAAAAAAAACTAAAATAATTGCAGAACTAAAGGATAATAATACTAAATTTGATTTACTTTTAATATAAAAATACAAATTAATAAGATTTTTTTGTGTAAACCTGTATTTAATATATAACTATCAACATGTTTTGGAAGTGAAGGTTCCCTCATCAGGATACAAAGTATACAATGACACCACAAGTAATTTTACATCTATTTAAGAAGTAAACAAATAAAAAAAATTATTAAGTTCTGCGAAATAAACACAATCACAATTAATAAGGTTTACTTGTATTCGTGAACCCTAGCACATTTTAAAGAAAAAAATAAAAACATAGATAATTCAACTTTCTTGTTTCGAAGTAAACATTGAAGTGTGTTTTGTGTGTCATTCATTAGATAACGGAGACATATTGCGCAAGTAATACATTTTTAAGCACTCTTTTACATCGTAATCCCTAATAAACCAGCCCCGCTAATACGAACGTCCTAATGATACATCAAATATCCATGATCACTGAAACTTCGGCCAAGCGGTGGGCCATTATGGCTTGCCGGGGCTAGTGTTGTTCTCCTAAAATATTAACAGTGTGAAGCCGGCTGATTACCTCCGGGCCGCACTGGATGTATCTCTGGCCGATAGCAGATTGCTTACTGTCTGACTATTGCTCTCTGGCATTCCGGAGTCTAGACTATTTCTTCTTGTGAGTGATAAAACTGGGCCATTTTGAAATGAAAAAAATGCTTGGTTCCGGTAAATGAAGAGGTTGATCGGATAAATTAATACACATATGAATAGGCTATGTATGATCTTTTATAGGTGCTATAAGATCAATAAAAAGTACGAAAAAAAAGAAAAATCACTAGCCCGGAAAACCAATTTAACCTAACCTAATTAAAATTTATTTTTTTAATGGATAAATTGTTTACTAACTCACCATCATGCTGTTTCTACGCAGGGGAAGGCAGAGAGGAAAACAATAAAATAAAAAATTTGGAAGAAAAAAAAAATTCTGTAGTAAATATCTCGATCATGGCATATACTTCTTGCTTTATTCACATTCATACATTGTCTCGTACACGCTCGCCTGTTATTCCGAATTGTGAATAACAGACGAGCTCGGGCGTCCCTAGCTTCTTCTTGCACTACTATCTTTGTTCATTCGCTTAAGCGTCCCTTTCTTAATCTTACTCACTACGCTTACATCTGCCGTGAATTCTTTACGAATCTCAACATTTTGTACGCGATCACACATGGTTTGATCACATATTCGCCACAGAGATCTCATTTCTACAGCATTCAGTCTACTTTCGTCCTTCCTCTACGAGTTTTTCACCGTCATACATCGGGAATGGTATTAGCACTCCATTGTGAACTGTTGTTTTTAAATAATAAAAAAATATATATATTAAGTTAGGTTAGATTAGGTTTTCGGGTAATTATTTTTTTTTCTAATATTTAATGACTTATACCACTTATAAGTGTGCTGATTCATGTACGTGGTGTGTTCAAAAGAAAAGGTGAAATTTGAATTTTCGCGGGCTGTGTACATTCGATTATCGATTTTTTTTGTGTTATGTTGGTAAACATATTTTTATCATATGTTGGCATTATGTGGTTCGTTTTTGACAACTGGAAAGGTTTGTCACGTTTTTGGGTGTTCTTCGATTTTTTAATTTTGAAAAAAATGGATCAAAGAATATGTATTAAATTTTGCATTCAAAATGGAATAAACTGCTCTAACGCAATTAAAATGTTGAGTGTGGCATTCGGCAAGTCTACTTTGTCTCAAAAAAGTGTTTATAAGTGGTATAAGTGCTTCACAGAAGGCCGAGAAGATGTTAATGACGATGAGCGTCCTGGAGTTGCAACCACGTCAACAAACGAAGAAAACATCGAAACAGTGAAGAAAATGGTTTTTGCAAATCGTCGAATCAATATTAGAGAAGTTGCAGAGGATGTTGGCATATCAATCGGATCATGCCATGCAATTTTCTCGGATGTTTTGGGCATGAAACGTGTGGCAGCGTAGTTCGTTCCGAAATTGCTAAATTTTGAGCAAAAGCAACGTCGCATTAGTATCGCTCAGGAGTTGTTGAATGACGTCAACGACTATCCAGATTTGCTCAAAAGGGTCATAACTGGTGATGAAACGTGGGTATATGGTTATGACGTCGAAACCAAGGCCCAATCATCCCAATGGAAGCGGCCAGAAGAGCCAAGAACGAAAAAAGCACGCCAAGTTCGATCAAATGTGAAGGTTTTGCTCACTGTTTTCTTCGATTACAATGGCGTGGTGTATCATGAGTTCTTGCCAACAGGTCATACGCTTAATAAAGAATACTACAAGGAAGTTATGCAACGTTTGCGTGAAGCAATACGGCTCAAACGATCGGAATTGTGGAAAAACAAATCATCAATTTTGCATCACGATAATGCACCAGCTCACACATCAATGATTGTTCGTGATTATTTGGCCAAAAACAACACCTTAATCATGCCTCAACCACCGTATTCACCAGATTTGGTTCCCTGCGACTCTTTCCTATTCCCGAAACTGAAGAGACCAATGAAAGGAAAGTGTTTTGCCACAATTGATGAGATTAAGTCAGAATCGAAGAACGAGCTGATGGCCATACCGAAAAGCGCATTCCAGAAGTGCTTTGAGGATTGGAAGAAGCGCTGGCATAAGTGCATTATATCTACTTTGAAGGGGAGAAAATGTATATTGATGAATAAATAAATACTTTTAGAAAAAATTCAAAATTCACTTTTTCTTTTGAACACACCTCGTATATGTGTTGATTTATCATGGAACCACTGAAGTGACACACCAATAGATGAATTTCTTTTCGATAAGCCATTTATAGAAATAAAATCGATATAGTACTGAAGATGAAGTATGATTGATATCCATTCTTCAATAAGTTGGTAGCTATATTTTTTTCTTCGTAAAGTGTATTGCTATTCAAATATATTCGATCTCGAGATGGAGGACTCTGTGTAAAATAGCGCATAAACCTCGTATCGGCTAACTTAGTGCATTACTTCCAAAGCCTCTCAGTGGAGTTGCAGTAACACGGGGAGAATAATGGGCAATCGGATTGAAATGCTTTTAAATCTTTGATTTGTTGAAAAAACATATAAACAGTTTTTGGGTTGACATAAAATCGATGTTATAACGCTAAACCTGAACTTTCTAGACAGAAAGGTGTTTTTTTTAAATATATGTACTGAATTTTTTTTCCAAAATAAGATTCTATGCTAACAGTCGGATGGTCAGAGTTTACAGTCACCTGACTTAGCATTTTTTTCATAACAACCAGTTATACTTAGTGAAAAGACCTGTACTATATTTTTTTGGTTTATAGCTTTGTCTTAAAAATTTCCAAACGAGGTTAGCCCGTACTAAGGGGGTTACATAAAATTTGCATTAGATTTTAATATGAAATTGACGCTTTTCTTCACCTCATAACGTCCTCAAATTTTCAATTTATTGAAAAAACTTATTAAGGCTTATAAATCGATATACCTCAATTTGAGAATTATCAATACTGATAGTATTTTCGAAAAAAATTACGAATAGTAATAAGGTTTCATTGGTTAAGTGGTTAGAGTGGTTGTCCCAGTAAGACATGGGTCCTGGGTTTGATTCTCAGATACAATCGTTACCTTTTATTACATTTATCGAAGAAAGCAATCACTTTGTGGCTTGACATACATAATTTAAATTAAAGATTTTTTTATTTTAAGCCACTTTATTTAATTTATATTTATGCGTTATCGACCGGTTTCGGTTGAACTCAGCCTTCGTCGGGAACGTACACAGATAAACTAAATTAACATACAGAAATATATCCTAATGAAGACAGTGAAATTGGGGGAAAGAGACATGCACAGCATGATTCACCGACTAGTCACCATCCCACTATCTAATAATATTTTTTCTAATGAACTCTTTATAATCAAACTAATAGCTAATAATAACGGATATGACCATAATCTAACTAACAAAATCCGATCAAAAAAACTAGGCCGAATTTCAACAAATAAATTTCTCTATAATGGTCTTCCAACTAATAACAGTAATAACTTAACACACAAATGACGCAAAATTTAGTATTTAAGTCAATTTTCTTTCCTGTGCACATCAAAATTTCCATCAGAAATAAGACCAGCTTTTTATGCCAATAATAACTTAGGCAAACTTTAAGTTAATTGTAAAGATAGAGAAGAAACATCAAGAGATTCTGGCATCAAACATAACGGCAACAATTTCCCGGCAATGTATGTAGGTAAAACTGCGAGAAACGTCAACAATAGAGTAAAAGAACACAATAGATGTTTCATAAGTATGGGTTTTTCAGAATTTGCCAAATACTTAATTAATTCTGACCATACTTTTTATAAAAATACAGGAGTACAAGTAATACATGAAAATTACGTAAGCACATTTGTATTGGCAATCTTAGTAAAGTTCATCAATAGATCTAATATATAAAATATCCCCGACTAGCTCTTCTCAGGGTAGAAGGATGTATACGAAAAAGTGATACATCCGTCTTTTAATCGTGTTGTCAGTTCGTTGATGGGCGATTTTCGAAATTACCGCTTAGTTATCATTAATAAAAACAAATACATATAAATAGGAACAGAAATAGGGAATTCAAAATTAAAACAACTCTCTTTTGCTATAAACAAAATACCTGGCAGTCAGGCCTATATTTTATAGCTGAATTTAAAGGCTCTAGGAAAAGCTTTAACCTTTCTGTGGACGCCCGCAGGTTATTAAAGGATAGAATGAATTTGAATGATTTTTAAATGGTTTCACTTTTATCGAGAAGCAAAAGGGAAATAAATAAGTAAATTGGAACGGAACCCGTTGTTGGATGCAGAAGCTGGCGACAGGTAGGGCAGCGGACAGGTCGGCTCTCCAGACAAGAATGCCCGCTCTGTCTTCTCCACAGCTCCCTTGTGGTCGCTTTCCCCCCTCCCCTTACCAAATGGAGCGGAGAAATACTTATCATAGACAACTAATGTTTATTTATGGTTAATTCCGGGTTGCGGTTTGTCAACCTTAGTTGTTAGGGACTTGCTTGATAACAAGCATTAGAAATATCAAAATCAAGTAAAAATATTAATTGCCGTATTTTAAATAAACAATTAGATTTAACCCAAAGTCCGATTTTAAAAATGTTCCCTTTCTTCCCCTCCCCTTCATCTTCCCCTCTATCTACTACTCTAGAGCCCACTCTCAGATGCTCTGTCCTGTTCTACTCTGATATACTGTCTCTTTCCCCCACTTTCACGGTCTTCATTATGATATATCTCTGTATTTTAATTTATTTTATATGTGTACGTTCCTAATGAAGGTTGAGTTCAATCGAAACCGGTCGATAATGCATAAATAAAAATCAAATAAAGCGACTTTAAAAATAAAATATTTCCTTAATATTATTTCATATTTCATTCGATATTTGGAACTTTAGATTAACGCCGGGCAATCATTGCATTGATGTGAATAAATTCCCGAGTGGCCTAAACTGTCTTCTTTATATTTACCATTAATTAAAAATTAGAATTAAGGCAAGCCAAAAACACTAATAGTAGACTCATAAATAATCAAATAAATTTAAATAAAAGTCCAATTCTTAAATTATTCCCAATAAACAAAGTACACACACTTCCCGGTCAGCAGGTACCTGCTGATCTCCCACCCTTGGCCCTCCACTCGCCTGTTTTTATCAATCTATAACACATGTGTATCTTAGTTCATAGTTTAGATGTACGAGTATACTGCCCTGACGAAGCTACGATAGTAGCGAAAACCGGTCGGCAAAAGTATAAATAAAAATGATGTAAACAAAGTATTATTTTATTTTTTTAAATTATGTAACATCATTAAGTTACCGCTTCATATGAAAATATACTTTTATTATTGACTATACAATGTAGGGATACTAACGTTTACGGTATGTGAAATTATTACACGTAAATACGGCGAAATGTTTTAGAAATTTGCAGATGAGAAACATTGCCGTAACCCGACAAAACCCCAAGCACTATACTTTACACATCTCTCAATTTCATGCATCCTCTCAGTTGCAACCTTTTAGTCACACCATCTTACGTTCCGTCTTTCTGGAGCCTGGGCGAATAATTAGACGCCTGCGGTATCCGGGCAGCATGAAAGTTTAATAGTTAACTCCCCACAGACATGGGAACACTAGATAGATGCTTGTGGTCAAGACGTGCAGACCTTACATCTCCTACCGTCCCTGTGCTACTGGTACCCGTTCAATATTATTCAAGTCAATGGGGCTACACAGATAAGACAAACGGTGCGATGCGGAGATGTCCTGGTCGCAATGACCACGATTATTTTATGCAAAAACTGTGATATTAAATATGATATTACTGCTTCGAAGGACCGTTTGCGAGAGATTGCGTGATGCGTGCGGGAGTATAAAAACGTATAAAAAGAAACAATGAATTACTGATTTCACCAGTTGCTGCAAGTATCTTTCTGCAGATGCACTAATATTACGCTTTTTATTTAAACCCCTGGAACAAAGAATGTTAATATGTAACTATGGGTAGAATTTTGTGGTAGGATGAGGCTTCACGTGGTCAAGATGTGCGTAGTTTTGAATAGCGAGTTATGGCGTTACAGGTGACAAATTTCAAGGTTATTCGACGGCGGCGGTTCAATTAGGAATGACTAGGAAAGTTGAAGGGAGAACACGGTGAAGGGAAATGCACATAATCGCACGTAATAATACTATAATCTAAGTAGGCAACCAATTATAAGTAACTGGCATGAACAAGTGTGTGCTGATAAAAATGAGGGGAATAAATTTATTATTAGTTCTTCAAAAGATAGGTATTCACTATGTAGTGTCATTATTAAAAAATATATTTAAAATATTTACTTTACATTCACCACTTTATTAATATACACAGATATCTACATGTTTCGAAGAGATGCTTTCTTCATCAGGAATATATAGAATACTGAAAATAATAATGTCAAGTATAAACAAATGATAAACATAAACAAAAAATGATTAAAGTAGGTAAGTAATTAATCAAGAATGTTAATAAAAAATATTATAAACATTGAATAACAAATTTATGTTAGAAATTAAAAAATAAACTATTTTTATTATTAATATTGAAATATATGAAAATAAATTCTAGAGCTATTTAAAAAAAAAATTGATTATTTATTATAAGTGTTTTCTATTATTATTATTTGTTCATTGACATTATTATTTTAAGTATTCTATATATTCCTGATGAAGAAACCATCGCTTTCGAAACATGTAGATATATGTATACTCGTACATGTAAATAAAATTTACTATATGTTAGTTTAAATGGATTGTGAAATAACACAAATTAAACCCTCCGTATTCCTAGCCGAAGATCGTAACCACTCAACCACGGAGGACGTCAAGAGGGAACATTTGAAATTAAACGCTTACTTCTACAAAGGTTATCGTTGAAAATGTTTCAATATTGCTCTTTTTTTATATTAAACAATATACCCCCTTTAGCGACTGTAGTTGAACTATGTCTACTTCAATGAAGTGTTAAATTGTTGAACATAAAATGCAAAATTCCCACTCAATTCATTTACAAACTATCTACAAAGTTGGTCGAAGATCATTTTAAAATAACAATTTTATTTCAGATGATTGCTTCTTTTCTTCTATACTTTATACAGTAATCATTTTACATAGTTACATCACATATTTATATTAGCCGTCAATCTATGTAACAGCGAAGAACTAAAAAGGTACGGCTGGTTACAAAAACCGAATATTATTCTATTAATATATGGTATTTATTAATATATTAATTACATTATAATAATTTGACCCGTTTTAAATTTTTTTTTTTGTAATTTGCTTACCGCAGTCAAAATCACGCGAAACACACGTGGACAGCAGTGAACTAGGCTGGTGCCAAAATGGGTGTTATGTGAAATTTGCCGCCAGCGGTCGAAATGGTACTTAAGGCAAGTCTATTAATTCTGACATCAGTGAGTTTATGCAAATATTCCACAAAACGTGATGAATATTTTCAGGGATGAATCGGGAGAGCATGCAACGGGAGGAGGTTTTACCCGGCGTTCATCACTTCGTCACAATGCCTGGATTATCGGGAACAATACCCGCGAGGCTCACGTACCGAATCAACCGGGATTACTGCATTCATAATAATATAACGGCCGATGTTCGGCTGTGGCGATGAGCACGCAGAATAATAATGATTATTCAGGTGTTCGCTAATCCCGCCTCTGTTATGTCGCCCTGGTACTCGGTCTTGTTATTGGGTATTAGGGCGTCATCTGTTTGAGATGTGATAATGATGATGCTAATTAAGATGAACGTCGCGCATAATAATATGTTTATGTTTGTGTAAGTAACCCCTGTTAGCAAATATTACTTTAGCTGTTAAAAAAAAACATTACATATTGAAATAACAGTGATTTTCTAAATATGCATATTTGAAAATCGCACGAGGAAAGAATATTTCCCCAATTGGGATCGAAAACCCGAATCAAATAAATCCTCGTCGTGGTAAATACCATTTGACTCGCCAGGTTTTTGGGCATACTTATAAAGATTCCATAACAGTTGATCCCCGACAGTTGGCCCCCCGACAGTTGATCCCTCTGACAGTTGATCCCTCCGACAGTTGATCCCTTAAAGGATTATTTCTGCTGTAGGTACATCCTCATTTGTAAAGTAAGTTTGCGGCCGTATAAGAAAAGTTGATATACTTATATCTGCAGGGGTCTTGAGTGGAGATCAGCTACGTAATATATTTTTACTAACAATAATGCCGAGTCTCCGGAGGAGTATGCAGTGACGATATGCGGCCGAATAATAAAATGCGACATACTTATATATGCAGTTGGCTTTAGTAAGATACCCTCTAGGTTCTAAACTAAATGTCCCTGTTGTTGCAAATTTAGATGCTTATCAATCGTTGTCATACTTATACTGAATCTAAAGATATTTGAAGTATGGTGAATAACATTTTACAGCTGTCAAATTTATATTATGCAATTCAGTTCAATTCTTTATTCCTTTTAAAATTGTTACAAAATTTACATTTTAAGGCATTCTTATTTATATTATTAGATAAGATAGGATGTACAACATCCAAAATAATTAAAACATAGAAGGTAGACATACATAATCTCAGTAAATTACATACAACACATACTGGTATTATACAAGTATCAACAAAACTTTATGTTTAAACGCAGCTTCATTGATTCTAAATATGTCGATATCCGAAGTGATTATATTTAACAGGAAGATTGCCCTCCCCATCGGCATGACCATTGGCAAGTTGATCCTGCAGGCCAGGAGATAAAACAGTTTATGTTGTCGGTGACGTAGATAACCATCGGAAACATGGAAATTAATGCTCTACGTGAAAGCTGAGTTTTCGAAACATCCGCGAATCAGACTGAAGAAATGTGTAATAATGTGTACATCCCTTCTGACCCGCATATGGTTCATTCCGAGCATTCCTAAGAGAAAGTCGGTAGGATGGAGCCACGGGGAGTAGCCATACTCCCTCGGGTTGAGAAATCTCAAAAATTTCTTCTGAACTCTCTCCAATATAAGGGGATACTTCACCTGATGTGGGCTCCAAACCACCGACCCACTCTCATGCCTACTCTTTACTAATGAGTTATATAATATGATGAGAACCCGGGTGTATTTAAAATTCCTTGTAGTACGTAGGACGAAACCCAGCATTTTTAATGAAGTACTACAAGTCACTTCAATATGAGCATGTACCATAATGTCAGCCTACTATCAAACACGATACCAAGATCTTTCATAGTGGAAACACGCTTTAAACTTCGGGCGTTCATATTATAGCGGTAAAACCAATTATGATACGCCCTTGTGAAAGAAAAAATGAATCATTTAGAAATATTGGACGCAATTCCACCTATGATCAGATACTATCTATAATACAGCTAATCATTTAGCCCACTGATGAGACATAGCAAACCTACATCAACTGTCTACATATTCAAATCTGTATATTACATTATTGGCTCTTACTGAAGTATATAGTCACCAATCAATTCCCCAAAAACGCAAATGTGGAGCAAGAAGCATCGCTTTCGTATTTAGTCTTTCTCAGTCTTTCAAGATGATCTTCACCAAATCTCCAAAGAAAGAAAAATAAATATCCTTTGTATCGCTGATGAAAACCTTACCCACTCTACCCGTTTTCATTCGCAGGCGAAAACATAACAATTATTTGAATTTCGCTTCCCATTTGACTGAATCTGTTGTAACGCTTTTGCAATGTTACTTAAACTAACAGTCAAAACTTATCGTGGGCTGCTGAGAGGGATGTGCAAAATGCAAAAACAGCGAGGTCACCTCCTACTCCTCTGGGAAGGTTATAAAAATATATCGACATAATGATGATGGCAGAAACAACAGCCAGGCCTACGGCTAAGTTAACACAACTAACTTGCCTTAACAATGCTAATATTATAAATATAACGTGAATAAGTGACTGCATAAATTATAGCAGTTATAAAAATACAATGGCTTTTTTACAGCAGAAACAAATACAGTCTCATATAGACTCAAATAAGCGTCTAGGAAACGGTTGAACAATATATTATGATTGTGAAGCAAAACGTGATGAGTGAATGACTTGAGGTTATTTCCTCTCCATTATTTGATTCAAATAACATCATTCACTGAGAAAAGAGACCCGCTCCTAATTTGGATCATATGATCACTCTCGTTCCACGCGATGACTGGGAATTCACAGCCTTATTCTCCTCAACAGCCTTGAACACTACGCTAACAAAATACGTCAGGAATAATTTCGCAACTTGGAATTTACGAAACGCGTAGGTGCGTACTTTAATAGCTACATTAATGGTGACTTTCAATCATGCTGTAAAAAATCGTATTTGTATATTATGTCTTTGTAACAATATGTATAATTATTAATTTATTTACGGTCAATGACCATATACAAACATAATTAAAAAATATTATATATATCGGAACATATATTACATACACCATTGTTCTAGGAATACATTTAACACGGGCTTTATACAGCAAAAAACAAAACAAAGAACATACAGATGGGAACTTATAAGGTAAAAGATTGGAATATTAAACTTCTTCGCATATGTAACATATTTTATTTCAATATATTGGTTTTTACTTGACCCCGGGTCATGTTAAATTGGTCAACTACTTTACAGTACTCATTACCATGGACTCGGAGTCTATTTACTGTAGAGAATATTTGATCATTTATATTTTAAAAATTACATTAAAAAAATACTCTTCTATACAAGTTTTGTTTCTTTTAATGAAAAACACGTAATTTAGGATTCCCATTTTATAGTTAACATATCGTTAAAATTTATTTTGCACTCTTTTCATATTTTAATATGTAGACCATAGGGGGAATTTCATCTACACATAACTTATTCAAATTATCTTGTAATACACAGCAGTAATTGATGTTGCTAACTTTCCTTATAAATTGTAATTGTGGATAGCGGAATATTAGTAAAGAGACTTTAATTAACAGGTATCGAAGAAGAGACGTGGGACAATCGTTCAAATTATTTTATAGTACCTATTTTTTTACGGTCTCCCGTGCTGTTTTTTTTTTCAGATTAAACGTCAGTCGCGCGAGTGTAACAATCATTTAAAAAATATATTAACGCTACAGTGATAACAATTTTTTTTTACACGATATTAAATAATAAGGTACGCCTAGAAATTTGTATGTTTTATTGGGCGTGGGTGTCGGGTATTTTTTTATTGTAACACATTGTTAGTAATTAAATGTTTCTGTATCAAAAACGTCGTTTTCCCACAGTTAAGTCGAGGCCAGACGTATAAAACCAGCAAGGTCGACCAATAACGATATGTATGAACATCAGCATCCGAACTACAATGGGAACACATCCGATGCAGATTACGTATATCTGTGCATGGGATACATATGTCTGGGGACATAAATAACGCCCACGGGTGACAGTAATGAGATTAGCAGAGGTGTAATCACGCTAACTGATCAGTTCATCCTAAGAAGCAATTAAAATAACACATTCGCATAAATTTACATGATTTTTTTAAAAGTGATTTATGCGTTCTTAATCCTATGGCATTGTTTGTGTTAAAGCCGAGTACCTGATTTTATTAAGAAATAAAAATCTCAAGAGTAAATATAATATAATAATGAGATAATTTAAAAGAAACAAAAGATGGTGCATCCGTTCTTTTCAATGCACAAATAAAGTATTCTAAACATAACTTTTTTTGTATATGTTTTTATATTATTTTAATCTTGGAATAATTAAAAAAAAAGTGTTGTGGTATAGTGTGATGATGAATCATTAAGATAATACCGGTAGATAGTAGGTAACTTCAGCAATTTTTTATTGTGTAAGTATTGACAAGCATGGCCACAAAAATTTAGGCTCGTCTGAGAAGTTGTAGGTACAATTTGAATGCGGAAGATATGAGATCCGGTTGGAATAAATATGCCCGAAGCATATATATTTTAACATTTTTTTATTTACAAACGTAACACGCTTAACAAAAGAAAATATTACCTACTATTCTTACTATTAAAGTTCACGATTATTAAGTGAGCAATAAAGGTGTGTTCATTTTATTTATTTACTTAGACATCACAGTTTATTCTTACAAATTATATGGTAGATATATATATATATATACGAGTATATTTTTTTATGTGAACACCGCACAAAAATCCCAACTGCTCCCAAACGTCCGGAACCAGTGAGACTGGCATCACCAATTGGGGAATGTTGTTAGGCTGAAAGCAATGGGGAGGGGAAGGAGAAGAGCAAGAGGAAGGTGGGTAAAATACCCGGCTATTCAGATCTGGTCACCAAACACGGCTAAAAGTCAATTCAAGCAACGTTCCAATTCTGAATGGTAGTCTTTCACCAGAGCGATACTGAGAATATCTTCCACTCTGGAACGTGCACAAATATACTATATATTATTTTAAGCGAATTAATTGTGAAACATCATAAATTAATTAAATAAAATTTAATTGTGCGCGACGGGATTCGAACCCGTGATCTTCGGATTCGTAGTCGAGAGCCTTACCCCTCGACCATTTACTTGAGTATAGTGCCTATTACGTATGTTTTAACAATATCTTATTTTTTTCTTCATAACTAATCTAAACTATTGTAACTTAAGTACTAATAATAAAGAAAGTGCGTGTAGAAAAGATGTAGAGAAGAATAGAGAATTTATGAATCTATGAACAAAAGTCTTGAAAGTTGAAGTAGGATATCGGTGTGGATGACGTAAAATGAACTGGTCTCATTAGCTTAGTCGATAAAGCGGTTGTCCCGGATAGACAGAGATCCTGGGTTCGAGCCCCAAATACGACTGATACCTTTTTATTTTTCTGTTGTTTTTTCGGATTCGTGTTTCATTTGGGATGTGTTAATATTATTTTCTTCTGTAATTGTTGTTCAATATAAAAAAAAATGTTATTAGTGAAAATAATTAGAGTATTCATGAGCAAAACAATTATGGTATATCATGGCGTGAAAGTCAGACTTGTCAATAACATACTAATGACATTATGCGAGATCACCGAATCATAAATAATGTTACAAAATTAGAGGTAAACAAGCCTCTTTACTTGATCAACTCTAGAGCAGCCAGCAGTGGTCAAGACATCAGAACAGGATATTTAGTTGCTAGCGTGAGAATACCTCGCACGTATTACACAAAACTACCAAATAAATACCAATTCATTGTAATGTGTTCTTAAGATAGGCGCAGTAATATCACCCTTATATTTTAATGTATTTTTATAGATGATTAAATTTAAAAAATACAAATATTCTGTCAATATTTCCCTGGAAAGAGACAGCTATATGAAATAGATCCGTTGCTTTAAACGACTAAAGCTATGTTTAGTGACGAGAAATGATTACCAAGGTAATTCCAAGTCTTCATATTTCCTGTCTTCTTCCCTCTTCCCACTTCCTTCAATATAAAATGGACATATACCGTTAATACGGGTAGATACCAAAGTTTCCATATATAGGTAGACGTTTTTTGTGTTACACCATTTTTCATCACCTCGACGTTTCAAAGTCAAAAACAGTTCAATGTTGGACACACATTTAATCCAAAATGTTAGTCACATTCTCCTTATTCAATGGATTAATTCATTCGCTTCATTGATTCCGTAATTCAACTTGGTTTTTAAATGTGAATTTTATTCCTCCTTTACGACATTTCACTCGTGGAAAAGACGTTACCAATTTAAATCACGGAAACCCTGCGGGTATTTTATTACAGATCGTACCTCAGACAATTCTATGTGTTCTCTTCCCCCGACCCACAATTCACGATCAACGCTCATTCAGAGATTGAGATGACGATTAAAGTCGTGTTTATTGACTTTCAGTGGTGATTTTCCCCTTATTGAATTAAAGATTCGATCTCCGACGCTTTTATTGATTTGATGATCTTCAAATTGACATTCAAATTATCTGAATAACTATGTATTTTGCTCTTACATTACAGGGTCGTAAAAATAATGTTATGTGTAAAGATTCAAAAAGTACAAAGTTTGCAATGTCATGCATTAACAGACTTGTAGATACTCTTTGTATCGCAGTGGTAAAAGATCACCATTTCAGCCATGTTAAGTGACTAGATCTCATTAACCAGATACGTATCAGCCTTCCTCTTCCCGTCTCATTCCCCTTCCAACTATCCTTGACCTCGCATTCCCTAATTGAGGATGCCATTTTTTTACATTTACTCCACATGGGAAGCCCTGAGAAAAATGTTTTCTCTCAGTGCCTATGTCGTTATTGATGATGCCATGTGGAGGGATTTTTATAATAATAGGAAAAAGTTGAAGTTCTGGGAAGGAAAAAGGTATGAGGGTTAGGTTGGAATCTGAGGATCAGCGTGAACAGGAGTGACGGACATATTGATCCAATGTGAGCAGTGGCATCCGCCTCCAAGACCTGGACAAACCTCACTCCATGTACCGGGGTAACTCTGGTAAGGCACCAAACGTAGCAAACCACTTGGAGTGACGTTATCTAAGGTTATTTAATAAATGGTTCCCGGGGCGGCGGTACCCATACCCGCCTCCCAATTTGCAAAGCTACACTGGCTCCGGACAGTTTAGAGTCGTTGGGACTATGGTACGATATTCAATATTTTTTTCACTTTTGGAACAAACTCTCAATAAGACGAATAAAAAACTGAAATGTGAGAGAAACTTACAACTCGTATTTCCAGAAAGGCGAATGAAAGAAATAAAGTTCAAACCTTTATCATTATCAAAGATAGCTACGTGCTATAGTTCTACGGAACCTTTACTCTATTTTTAATATAATCTTTCATTTTCCGTTATTGTGTCCCAATATTGTTATTACACGCATTAAGGTCTATTGAAAACTACCAGCATCGTGCAGTGCAGAAAAATATAGTGCAGGAACGGCAGTATTCACATTACACCATGCAGCACAGCACAGACGTGAGTACGTCTGTCAACTGAAATGTCAACTGAGCGTTAGCCTCCGCCACAACAGGTTTAAGGATTTTATAATCCTATTCCCATATTTGTTATTATTTTATGACCTATATTAACCCGACCAATTCAATCAATTTTTAGTTGTCCGACTTCGTAATTTTAGCAATATCTGGATCTATTGACGCCGAGCGCATGTTCATACTAACTACGAAAGCGCAGACATCACCAGCATCGTCAAAATATTCTAGCCGACAATCTCGGCCGGTGCTGGCCCGTACTTGATATGTAACGCTTACGTTCGTTCTAATATGAATGTCCTCATAGACAATATAAGCAAGTAATGTTGTCGTGTACGCACTGTACTGTTCTGCACTGCGCGGTGCTGGTAGATGTGAATATACCTTTACTTTTAATCGACCCTGCAAAACTAACTAAACTAGCACTAAGCTAGTTTGAAGAACTGATAATTAATTTACCGTGAACTTTCAAATAGGTCAGTAAAACTTTGTTTGACTGGAGACAACTAGATTAACATTAAAGGAGGCAACTGCAGTATTTAAAATTTAAAAGGACTTCATCCACTGCCTGCTGAGAACTCCGGCCAACTGTAGTAGACGACGAATCCAACATTATTCAGTCACTAACGTACATTCTTTCAACGGTGATATATTTAAGTATCTAGGGGCATAGATTATTCATCGAGTTTCCTTAAGAACAGCACTGCAAGTATTTTATTGGTAGTTCAGAGCCACTTTTAAGGATGGTAGACATCCGAAACGTGGCTTCAAATGGCTTAGCCATGTTTAGTGAATAGATCTAAAGCATAGGTTCTCAACGTGGGCGATAACGCCCCCCTTTGGGCATTTGAAACTTTCAGGGGGGCATTAGAAGACCCACAGAAAATTGGGAGGCGTTGAGATGGCAGGTAAAAAAATATCGTTTAAAAAAAACAAAAAAAAACACGCTAAACACGTACTAATAAAGCAAAGTAAACTTTAATATTGTTTAATTTTTTTTACTTGTATTGTAATCATCTTTATCAGATGTGCGAAAATTCAAATATTTCGGTAGTTCTGGAAGTGGATGAAAATAGAACTAAAATATTCCATAACATTCAGATTTACATTAAATTTGAGGATATGAAAATTTTATTTTTTGATTTTAATTGAAAAATTTTTTAAATTTCACCTCCAATATCTCAATTATATATATATACATATTAATAAAATCATGGCAATAAAAATAACATAAAAATATGTTTGTAATAATCAAGCTATTATATTGCTCTCATTGAAACATTCTTCTTTAAATACAGAAATAGGATAGGAGTCATATCCTATCTTACGACTATATAATATTGCAGTGTAATTACACGTTTAAATATAATCGTGACAATAGCTGTTTCGGATTCGCGACAGATGTTCAGTAAAAAAAAATGGGGGGGGGCTCTAGAAAAAAAAATATTCTCAATGTGGGCGGTGGGCAAAATAAGGTTGAGAACCTAAGATCTAAAGCAATGATACCATCCATACCCGGCGAGCCGGCCCACTTGGCTAAATAAAATCAACAGCTTTACTTAAATTCTTAGTTTAACCTTGGGAATAGAAAATTTATCGCCAGCGGCGTTTCCTTTAATTGATATTTTGAATTGGTTTCGATTTATAGGAGTAGTTACAAGACCAAATGTTGTTTCTGAAAACATGGAAGTAACGGATATTTTGATGAATCTTTTTTTAATAGCAGTTGTCTGGTTTTCCGGATGCTATGATCTATGATCAAAGTAAGTAACGGTTTCCGTTCTGTTGTACACAAATACGCGCCAAACTTTCCTGTCTTTAATGTACATATCGACAGCATTTATTGGTTTGACTTTGGAAATGGAATTTTTGTCGCTTTGTTGTGGGTACTATGATGTTTCTGTTTTATTAAATGGTTACCGTTTTACGAAATACAAAATGGTTACTCGACCGACTTTTTTTGAAAACCTAACTCACAAATTATATTTATTTAAATTTTTTTTTTTTATGGGATCTATAAATTTAGCTTTACGTTATTTTGAAAAGCGATACTTCAGGTAGTTACCTAGTTAATTTTATTTTATTTATTATAGGTATACCTACTGGCTCCGAAAATTTGGAACATTTGTACTATATTCACATTTTATAAAACCTAAATAAGCGACACCACCGACTGCAGGGTTAACCGTGTTAAGCTGAAGGCATCCTACGCCCTGCAGCCAGCGAACATATTAAAAATGGAGAATTTGGCCCTCTGGCTAAAAAGGTTGTGAATCACTGATCTAAAGAACCAAGTGCTTCCCGACCTGATTATTTCAATCTCCTTTCCCGCCCCACACCCATCAGCCTCACAATATACCACAATTAGGTATGCCATAGTCCCACTGGCTCCGGGCAGTTGAGATAATTGTACGCAATACAGAAATATATACCTATATTTAACTTGGCCGAACTGAAAAACCGCAACTATATGCAGTCAACCCACAATCCACAAAGGTCATCGAAAGTTGTTTTCTTAAAATTTGTTAAAACTACATTTTGGAATTCTGCGGTTTATCTCAGAGACGGTCATCTCTGAAGGAAGCTGTGCGGAGGGCCTTTTTAGAGCACTTTATGATTAACATCGGAATCCATTAAAAATTTTTATAAGATTCACGGCTTTATTAAAATTGCAGTGTCTATAATGATTTTTTTTTTATATTAACTTCGAACAAGAGGCCCTGAGGAAAATAATTTCTCTCAGGGTCTATGTCATCTTTGAGGATACTTTAGAAGGGTATTTTTGGGTAGAGGAGGGAGTAAAGAGATCTATATGGTTCGGCAAATCGTTCCACAGCCGTGCTGTTGAACACAAGAACGAGTCGTAGAAACGACCCGTTCTAATGTGACAACTATCAACCGTGTACAAATATTTCCCGACTATGAACCGGTGCTGAAGGGATCAATGACGCTAGTTCCTCACAACATCTTCCATTGAAATTCCGATAAAACATGAACAGAATTCCCACCTCTAAAGATTTCAATTAGTTCTATCAAACGGACCGCAAATTTCTCCACAGAATCACATAGTTTTTTCAGGTGGTTTGGGCTCCAGACCTGAGGTGGCTATCAAATTCAACAGCGGGGCACACTTTCGATTTGTTCAGTCATCAGTTGTGTACTATTAAAGTATTGCAGTACAGTATGCCCAACTTCTGAGAGGCTAACTTGACTCTGGCTTCGATGGAGCCCCATTCCTTAGCTGGTCACTTAAAGTTACACCAAGCATATCAATGGAAGACATGTTGGGAAGATTGCGTCCATTGAAGGAGAATAGATTGATCTGACAATGATTCCCTAAATATTACTTTGTTATCTTTTATAATAGATGTATCAATCAGCACGTCATTGAAATTATGACTTTTATTTTTTGTAAAATTAAATGTAAAATTTCAATTAATTTATTCAATGGAAATGTTTCATGATCTTCTAAAAAAAGTGTGACCTTACTGGGGTGCCTCTTTCAAAGGTCAGATTGTACATGGTTTTATTAATTGCAGTGAATTAAATGTAATTGTAACATCGACCCCTTGGAATAACAAGGTTCCATTTGACACAGCAATTTTATGCGAAAATGAGTCTTAAACTTACCTTCTATAGAGCTCATTATCGCATGACATTGTTGTGTCAGATGAAACCTTGTAATTCCAAGGGGTCGACATATGGGTAAGTAATTAAAAAAAAAAAAAAAAACTATCTGATTAATTATTAAACAATAGACTAAAGAAAACTCTGAAATTTATAAAATAACATAAGGTATTTAAGGAAACATAAAGGATTGTTGAATGTAGTGGATTAAGTTTAGGTATAAAGTAGAAAGGGCGTAAGAGATGTGTGAAATTAAAAGTATTCTCATACATAAGTACCTTTTCAGGTAAAAAAAATAATCATCACAGTCATTATACTTATCGACTTATTGCATCAATACCTGAATTAAATTAAAAAAACTAAGTGCTAAAGATGTTGAACTGAGGTATATAATTTTTTTTAAAAATAGAAATGAGCCTTTACAGAAACGTTAGAAATTGTTATTTTTACAAATATACCATGAAATTAAAGATACAGCACACAGTTTCGATTTTAGAAAGGTGTTAAGTGCCATCATTTCACAAAAAAAGGGTCTAAGTACATCGTGATAAGTTACTAAAGAGGACTATATAATCGAAACTGTATACCAACTCGGTCAGTTAGCCATTGGTACTTTAGTCTTATTAATAAACATAATATTGGCAAAATAATATGAAAAAGAAAATATAAATAACTTTATGAAAAGTACGTTTTACGATAAAACTTATCCGGTACATACGACTTTTTCGTTTTTGCTACATCATGATGTATAATAATAATAATAATAACTTGACATTATTATTTTTTAGTATTCTGTATATTCCTGATGAGGAATACATCACTTTCGAAACATGTTGATAAGTATATATTAATAAAGTGGTGATTACAATGTAATTTTTAATTAATTTAATAATAATGTGTATTATCTTCTTTATGTATAACGAAATAACAAATAATAATATCCCCACCGGAATTTCTAATGCTGAGAATTTCATGCACAAAATATTAAATTAAATTATATTAAATTGATGTGATGGCTGAAAAAAAAATTTAAGGAGAAAATACACATACAAATAGTGATGTTAAAACAATATACAATATCTGGAGAACTCGCCTGCATCCCAGCTATTTCTCACTGATTAATATGATACAGATAAATAAACCTTTAAAATAATATTTAGACAAATTAAGGAAATTAAAATTGTGTTACACAGAAAGAATTTGAAAACAAATATACAAATATTTTTTACAAAAATGTAAAGGGAAAAAACTTACGATTATATTGTAAGCATTGTTATACGAAGAAATAATAAAAAAAATTACACAATGTAAACACTGTTCGTCGAAATTTGTTTCCTAATTTTTTTTATGTGAAAACTGCTTTCAAATTTTAATTGTAAGGTGAGGTGTTTTAACTGCAGTGGAGTGGTTTCGGTGTCAGTGTAGGAAGCCACAAATAATTTTTGTGGCACTTAAGTTTTTATTTAGGTTATTGGCGATGGCCCAAAGACAATTTTTGACATAATAACTGTAAATTTAATATTTTTGGCACTGAGTACTTTATTTATTTGGGTATTCAAATTTTGATCTAAATGTAACATGTGCCGAGAAACAGCGTTTAACGGATACCGTTCAAATGAAAAAAAAACTCAATCTAACGGAATAAATAATACCCCAGAGAAGGTGCATTTTGTACTTATATTTGAATGCAATCAATAATTTAATTAATCCACTGGGCCCTGAATTGTTGAAGAACAAAAATTTGCTCTTACCTTTGAAATAATATCTTCAACTTTCAACAACATAATATAACATAACTTTCCGAAATAAATTTCCAAACATATTTATATTTATACGTACATTTTACGTGATTTATTTTCTGGGCATTTTATTATATTTTAATTGCTAGGTTTAACTGATTCGGAAGAAAGCTAAACAATAAATATTCAAATATAGAATAACAGAATACAAAGGAACTCGATATGGGTAGGTACAATAAATTATTACCTACAGCAAAACAACAAACTACCTAACCATCATTAGGCAGAGTATGGACCGCAACACAACACGTATCTTGGCACACACTCATTGCTTCATTAACATTCATAGGTGGCTGCATGCGTGCTCTTCTATTATTCTGACTCTTGACATAATCCGGAGTATTTCATTCACTTAATCGTGCCATGTCTTCCTCAGGCGTCCCCGATTTTTTCTACGTGATTTCCGCGTCAAATATTCTCCTTTTACGCCTTTCTTCGTTCATCCGATTTACATTTCTAAATCATCTAAGCGTCCTTTTCTTAAGACCCAGCAATACTTTCCGAGCAGAAACCGAATACTGTTTGAAAAGGAGATATGTAAATACGGAGGAGAGAGTATAATATAGAATATTGCTTAGGGCGTAAGCGATCATTTTTTTTTTAATATTTAGTAAAATACAACATATTTAAAATAAAGGAAAAATCTCAAGAAGAAAACTTAAGTAGCATTTAAAGAACCGCGCGTGTTTTTTTTTTAATATTTTTCGGAGTATACTTTTTAAATGCATAAAAGTTTTTAAGGGACGTCTGTGATATGTGCTTACATAGAAATTCTGAATGCGTATGCCTAATCGTATACAGAATGCTTAAATCAGCCTGACATTTTTTCCGGAACATTTCCTTATAACACAGTCATACATGGTTTTACCAGATATGCACCTCAGGAATCTCATTTTTATAGCATTCAACTTTATTTCATCCAAGAGCTGCCAGTTCCATGGCTCAGCGTCATATATCAGGGTTGCAATCAGTAAACGGTGTTACAATTACAATTCTGTTCTAAGTGTATTATAGCATTTTTGTATCCGAGACATAAAGACAGCATTTTTTTGGTGCTTTTAAAGTTAAAGTTAAGTCTCTAGAATATTATCATAACTGTTAAAACGTGATGATAACGAATAAAATATTACTCGTATTAGCATAAGCATTCAGATTTTTAAGCAAATTTTAGGAAAGCCAAATGGAAAATGCTAAGCAGGAAGATTCAGTTATGAGATAAAATTGATAAAATCATCATTTAAATTCCATTTGTACTTACAAATATTGTCAAAATTGCTTTTCACAAGAAACATAAACATTACGTAGAAAATACACCGAACGCTTCTAAAACTAGCCAGTCTCTTAAACGTAAATTTATGAACATATTTTCAGCGCGATTGCAAAATAATGTTTTTTTTCTGAATTTGGTAATTTTGTACTCGGCCTTATTTCGGCTGTTGAAAATTTATTCTGGTATTTTTTTAATGTTTTTGTATTATTTTTATATTGAACTGTGGTGAGGTTTTTTTTAGTAGGTATTCCTATCTTTTTTTCTTTTCTTATTGTTTATAACTATTCTAATATAAAATGTATCGCATAAATTTAACTTACACCTGAATTTTTTTAATGCTAGACTGTGAAAACTTTATTTTTATGGTTTAACCCTTTAGGTGCCACATGCATTTTTTAAAAATTCTGGAGAAGTGTCGATAATCGATGAATATATATTTTATTTTTATTTTGATTACTTTTATTTTTAGACACATGTTTTTAATAATGTGACGTAATTTTAAAACCGTGGGTAACGCGTGACGAATTTTATGGCTCGAGCAATATATCTTTCTGTGGCAGTCAAGTACAATAATGTATCGGAACGACATATCGTTCGGTGGCACCTAAAGGGTTAAAATCATTATATAATGTAATGTATACTACACGCACAAAAATTTCGTATATTGTACTATCACAAATTGAAGTGAACTACTTGCTATAATATGACCTAAGATAGAATAGCAAGTAGGGAACATCTTTACCTATAAATTCCCTTAGCTCCTAAATATATTATTATAACATTATGTGTGTAACTAACCACAGAGCAAATAATACATTATAGATGCCCTAACACGGAGAAGAAGAAACCAAAATTAGGGGGGCTAGCTTAGGTATCTCACTTTTTTTTTTTTTTACAGTAACTCCACACAGGAGACCAAGGAGGAAATAATTTCCCCCAAGGCCTATATCATCTTTGGGGATGCTGTGTGGAGGATCTTTTAGAGGATAGGAAGGAGTGAACTTGGGTCTTGAAGAGACCCATGTTATAGGATGGAGGAAACAGAGAGGCCGGCAGATCATTCCACAGCCGAGCTGTTGAACACAAGAACGAGTCGTAGAAGCGACCCGTTCTCATGTGACAAATGTCAACCGTGTGAAAATGTTGGGCGCGCGTTTGGCGTGTTTCCCGACTATGCACCGGTGCCGAAGGGATCAATGACGCTAGTTCCTCGGAGCATCTTCCATTAAAATACCGGTAGAACAAGGACAGCATTCCCACCCGACGTCTGTGCTCCAAAGATTGCAACCCATTGTTAAGATAGGCGAATCTATCAAACGGACCGCCCGTTTCTGCACAGAGTCAAGGTTTTTTTTCAGATATTTTGGGACTCCCGACCAGAGGTGGCTGCCAAATTCTACATGGGGCGCACTTGCGATTTGTACAGGGTCAGCAGTTGTGTACTATTAAAGTATCTGCGGGCTCTGTACAATACGCCCAGCTTCTGAGAGGCTAACTTTACTCGGGTTTGATGGAGCCCCCATACCTGAGCTGGTCACTTAAGGTTACACCAAGCATATCAATGGAGGGCTTGTTGGGAAGATTGCTTCCATTAAAGGAGACTAGATTGTCATTTCCATCCCTTTTAGACGTAATCAGACATGATTGGGTCTTTGAAACATTAAATTCGACGAGGTTATTCTTACCCCAAGAGGAGACCCTCTCAAGGTAACCGTCCATTCTCTGTTTCAAAGCCCTCCGAGCCGTTGGAGTTTGTGTGCCCTTTGGGGGCTTGTCAAACAAAAAGCAATCATGGACTGTACTGTCATCCGCGTAACAATGGATTGGTGCACATGTCAAGAGGTCATTGATGTGCAACAAGAACAATGTCGGAGATAGAACCGATCCTTGTGGGACGCCAGCATTTATTGAATGCGAGGAAGAGATGAAACCATCAGCAACCGTCTGAATCGATCTCTCCCTCAAAAAGTCGGCAATCCATGTACGCAAGGAAACGGGAAGTCCGTAAGAAGGCAGTTTGTTGACAAGTCCTCGGTGCCAAACACGGTCAAAGGCCTTAGAAATGACATTTGCTTTGCGAATAAATGCATCCCGACAGACTGCAGGCAACTCGCATAAAGTATTTATTTATTGATTTTTTTTATTTATTTATCGCACGAGAGCCCCAGCTACTCCTAACCGTCTGGATCCAGTGAGACTATGGCATCTCCTACTGAGGTATGTTGTGAGGTAGAAGGTATTGAAGATGAGAAGAAGATGGAGAAGAGGAAGGTGGAGAAATACCTGGCTATTCAGATCCGGTCACCAATCGGTCAACACGGGTAAAGCCATTTAAAGCAACGTTTCAATTCCGAATGGTTTTCTTTCACCAGCGCGATACTAACAGTATCTACCACTCTGGAACGTACTCCAAATATAGAACAATTTTTTTCTCTTATGAATAAATTATGAAATAACATTTACTTACGCACGTCGGGATTTGAACCTGCGACCTCCAGATTCATAGCCAAGGATCGTAACAACTCAACCACGAAGACCTTAATGGTCCTTTTATCTAAAAATCTCCTTTTTCCGTAGCTGTGGTAACATATTCTAAACTAACTCGAATTGCCGTATTAAGTAAAACAGTAAATTTTAAAAAACGGAATATTTGTTGGAGTATTTATTTTGACCCTTTTTACAATTTTTTTCATTTTACTTACCGCAGCCAAAATCACGGGAAATAAACGTGGACGGCAGTGAATTCGTGTTTTCTGTTTTGCAAAGGAGTTTAGAGACAAACTTTAGTTTACCTTCAAAGTTTTGAATCTACCGCTCAAAATAACAAGTTTTTATATTAATGTTCTGATAACGGTAATTAGGGGATTTTAACTTAAATGCAGAATTTGTTTTAGTGACATTTTTTGTTGAGATCTATGTTGGATGCGTTTTAAAGGATTTCGTTTTATAAAAATTTCTTGACTAAATTGTGTTTGGAATCTGGCTTTACGATGGATAAAAGTCAACACTGTTCATAGGTTTGTCCTTGAAACTTACAAAATTTCCGACTGAAGCGCTTTTTTGTGAGCACTCGGTTTAATATTTTTAATGGATTCCGTTTTATACGGTTAAAATGTTTTTTTCTGAAAACATATAAGAGATTTTGATAATTCTTATTCGGAGCTACGCTGTAATAAAAACCAATAACTTTGTTGGTTTAACTTGGGAGATTAAGAAAAATGATTTGATTGTGCTTTATAAGAAAAAAGTATTAAAAACCTACCATTTTAGTAGGTTAGTGACAGGACCAGTTGTATATTTAACCATGTTAAGCTGTTTGTACTCTACACCATCAGCACGCTAAAAAAGTTGTACGTCACTGATGTGGACGAAGCCATGAAATCCACCTTTTTTTTAAAATTTGATACATCTTCCATCAATCTTACATTAGATTATCAAATGGGTTTCTTGTATTTGTCGTTGCTCACAATATAACCAAAATACTGTTCACAAAAAAATAAATATTTACGAACTTTCGATATAAAGAAATGTGTGGTCGAAAAATCTCGACTGTAACTTTTCCTAAGAGCACCAGGAAGCTCGATAAAATTGTAAAAAAAAAGTATTTCCTCATAATTGCGATTTTTTTCATGTTTATGCATATAATATCGATTCATTTCACGATTCGGTTCTTTAATGATCGATCATCAGCAGCTGTAACAGATGTCACGTACAAGTGCTTAGCATTCCCAGCATTCCAAACTTAAAGCCATCGCCTTAACATATTTTACAGTACCCATATAATTATTTCTAGCAATTTGATACGAAATGGAGGATTCGTGCAGTCGAGACGTCCCACAATGCGAGCAAGGCCAGGCACAAGGCGAACTGCAAACATCTGATGAAATACAGCCACAAAATCACTAATAAAATATGTTATAATGAAACGCAAAGTCTACGCGTACGAGATGATCTGAGATATCTTTTTTTATGATGATAAACTAGCAGGTTGTTTTTCGGAAATGTTATTTCTGTGTCATTTATCAGTTTATCACAGATCTCACTTAATAATAAAATAAAAATTCTGCATAAACTATAACTAACTAACCATCTGGCCGTTTCTCCGCAGGGGTGAGCAGAGAAGACGGACCGCCAAACAACTAGATCTTAGCATACATTATTCTGGCATTATTCTTATGAATACATCGTCTCATACATTCTCTTCTGTTATTTTGACTCCTGACATGGTCCGCGCAAGTATTTGATTCACTCGATCGTGCCATATCTTCCTAGGGCATCCCCGACTTCTTCTTCCATTCATAATTAGCTTAATATATTCTCCTTACAGTATTTGTTTCGTTTATTCGCTCTGCATACCCAAGCCATCTAGGCATCACTTTCTTAATCTTACTCATTACGCTTACATCAGCCTTGCATTCTTCGCGAATCTCAACATTTTTCCCACGATCATACATAGTTTTACTACACATTCGCCTCAGAGATCTCAATTCTGCACCATTCAGTCTACTTAGATCCTTCTTCTGCCAGTTCCATGCCTCACTGCCATACGTCAGGGTTGGTATCAGTACTCAATTGTGGATTGTTAACTTCGCTTCTTTAGATACATTTTGGTTAGCACCAACCGCGTTCAGTCCTCCGTTAATGTAGGTTAATTAGGTCCTCTCGCAAACATACAAGTATTGCTCCAAGTATTCGTAAATTTTATTTGATTTTAAATTAAACGATGTGGTTACTTACGTTATGTGTTCGATCAAAAATATTTTGTACCCACTTTTAATAAATCTGTATACAAATATTGCATGTGTCATAAAGGTTCATAAACTTGACACATTAAATTAGAATGATTTGATAAACGAAACAAACAAAACATGATAAACGTGAACATAATAAAAGCAGAACATGATTAGACAGAACAAAGATAAAACAGAACAGTAATAAAACAGACCAATGTAGAATGAAACATAAATTTTTATCGTAATTCGATAAAATCTTTTTTTTATGTCAATGAAAAACAACATAAAAGCATGTATATTTTCATATATTTATATTCATAATGTATCAAGATGTACCCGACAAACTTTAACCAGTAATTCTTGAGCTTATTTTAAGCAAACTGCGTAGATTATATTTATGTTACGGGGGAAAATTTTTGTTACCGCATTGTAAAATTATTTTTAAATTGCAGATATTCTTACAAATCTCAAATGAATTAAGAAACAGAAAATACATGGGAATTAATTGAAAATAATAGGAACACTTAAAATACGGAGCGATGATGTGGCATTAACTCAATTGGTTAGAGGGTAGGTCCTAGATAGACCGAGAGGTTCTGGGGTCGAATCCCAGATTTGACCGTTATCTTTTTTGTTTTCTATTTGTTTTCTGTTTCATATTTCATTTAAGATTTGTGCAATGATAAAAAAATATTATTTATAATATAATCAAATATATTTATTCTAAACCACTTCACTTTAATATAATTTCCACCCGTTTCGGAAGTGCTCTTCCTTCGTCAGAACATTAAAACCAACATAAGATACAAAATATACATTCGTAAATATTGAGGTGTTGAAGTGGGAGGCGGCCAAAGGGGGAGGGGTAAATACCGTATTGCCATTAAGCCACAAAATAAATACATTTTTCGAATATGTAATATTACTTCATTGATTTTATTCTACTTATCATATTGTCTTTTGATTAGTTCCCTTAAATTATTATTGTAGACCTCCACAATCTTTTTCAATGCATATTAAATGAAAGCCTATTTTTTTTATTCGAATTAGTATCTAATTTTACCTATGTTTAAGTCTTCCATATTCCTGCATTTACATGATATAAAATTTTATTTTTGTTAATCAATTTTCTTCCACTTTTGCTGCATGTCCTGCGCAGGTAAATAAAAATATTGACGAAGAAAAAATCGTATATGACATTTTAATATAAGAACCTTTTGCATCATCTGCAAAAGCCCAAATGATCGTCATTAAAATGCCTTCGATTGAAATACTGTGCTGATATTTTAATAAAATTATGAAATTCGCAATACTAATTTATTGTATCGAGAAAGGGCGTTTAAATGATGCGAATGCTCGATCTTAAATGGCAGCAATTTATTACTCTAATTAAAATATCAATTGATGGTTTTTAGTTCAAATAAAAAATACAGCACTCATAAATGTATTAAACTATGACGTGTAGGCTTATAAAATATAGCTCGCTGATAAAGAAATATCTGTTCGTATAGGATTATGTATGAGAAAAGGTTAGACGATTTATTTTAGTACTGCTTTTTGCTCATTATCCTGTCAAAGTTTAAATTAGCTAATGAACCATAAGCCATAATTAAATTCACATTTGATTTTAATTTGTAGTCAAACTGCGAGCAATCTTTCAATCTTCGATGGATGAGAAATGTATTTTATTATGTTTTTTGTTTGTTTTTAAATTTAAATGGTGCACACTAAAAAACTTGTTTGTAAGCAATCAATACTTTTATGGATTATTAAAGGTTTTTATTCATTCGCAAGCATCTATCTACATTATTCACATTCACTGCGGTTACAAGAACAGACCATAAAATTTTCTCTACCATAAATAGACTCCTAGCCCGTGGTAATGAGTACTGTGAAGTATATAATAAGTCCGTGAGTCAAGTAAAAACCAATATATTGAAACATGTAACTTTTCCTGTGTTTTGTCTTACATACGCATGCTCTTTCCTTTGTTTTCGCTGTATAATCACTGTATTTGATAATGGTTTATGTATATGTACTGATGAGAGGTATATTATATATATTTTTATAATGTTTGTAAATGATCACTGAGTTAATAAAAAAAAAGAAATAAATTCATAAATCGTGTTGTAATTTATTTTTTTAACATTGACAATAATATGAACAAATATCAAATAAAATATGGAATAGAAAAAAAAAAAAAAAACAAAAAACAAAAAACAAAACAAAACAAAACAAAACTTAACGGTCGCATCTGGGAGTCCAATCCAGGACCTTTTGGTTTATCCGAGCCTGCGCTCTAACTAATTAAGCTAATGCCGCCCTATTGTACTCCATCATTTTTATCGATATCATACATCAATTAAAGAACTGTTAATATCATCTTCAATTAATTGCAATAATTTTTTGGCTGTTATCTTTCTATATTGACTGCAAGATTCTAACAGAATGTATTTACGATTTAGATAGTGTATCGGATATATCCATCCGATTTATATTTATATGGGGGATCTCGTGACTTTTTCTACAAGTATGGAATTAATATTCGATTTTTATTGGAATAAATTTTTGAAGACTATAAACCTAATTGTAATATTTTTCTATAATAGTGTTATAATAATCTTTCATTATGCCGACCCATACTCAACTTAAGTAGGTATTTGATTCACTTGATGGTGCCGTGTCTATCTGGGCGTATCCAAAATCTGCTTACATAAACTTGCACTTCGTATATTCTTCTAAAAATCGTTTCTCCGTCCATCCGCTCTGCATGTCCAATACACAAAAATTTTACAATACGTATCAATAATAAATTATTACAACACCATTAGTGGCATTAAAAATTAAACTAAATAGGTTCATAAATACGTTTGTTTTGCCGTTGTCGGCGTTTCAGGGTTATTCATTATATTAAATCCTCGTAAAAGCTAACAAATCGATTATTTCATTGAGAAATCTACGGATATGTTCATGTCCTCTTTACAGATCCGGTAATGGCCCTCGCAACATCCCGTCGCGTCGCTTCGGTCCAGATAGCCGAGATAATGATTTGTCAATGTATAAATATTTATCCAAGTTTTCATGTTTATCATTAATTTTAGTATCGGTAAACTTTATTTCAACCTATAAAATTGCCATTTTATTACCACAGTATCTACATGTAAATGATAATATTTATATTGAATGGGTTTACAGTCGAAAAGAGTTTGTAAGAGAACATTATTTTTAAGGTGCGGTGGTATACTCGTACATGTGAACATTTATTAAAGGCTGACGTATTGCCCATCTCACTAGGTGAAACGCCTGTGTTGAGATGTTTATTTACAGGAGTGGTTGTTTAGCTAGATCCATTGTATACAATAAATGACACATAGATTAATAGATTACAATTTACCTTTTTTTTTAAATAAACTAATTTATGGGCATGAAGGAATTTAAAAGCAGGTAGGTTTATTGAAGGTGATCAATGATCTTACTTTAAAGGAACTTCTGGTTTGCGTTTTTCTAATGTCACTATATAAGTAATTGGATAACAGCACGTTAAAAACTTATTTGTCCAAGGAAGGTTTTACAAACTGGAATATTAAACTATTTTACATGTGATTGTCTTAGGGCTCTAGTGCTTGTTCTCTCTTCAATCATATGGATTTTTAAAATTCGATGCGGCAGGATATTTTTTGATATATACATTTTTTTTAATTTTTATTCGTTACCAAAAAAAAACATTTGTGTAACTGTAAAGGTATATTTTGAATGGGTATATTACCAGAGGCGGAGCTAGAGGCGTTCAGGGGGGGGGCAAATTCCCCGAGCATCGGACTGGAGGGGCGCTAAAATAATGTGTGATTTTTTTAGTTATTTGGGGTGTAATTTAATTTTAATTCGCTCAAAAAAATACAGTTTTATTTTTCACAACATATTATCACTGTATATAAAATTTTATTCTAATATATTTAAAAAAAAAATCGCTTTTCAATGAAGTCATCATTTCAAGGGTTAATTTTTTAAGAAATATTAAGACATCGCGGTTAAATATTTTTTTGGAAATTGATTTCTGAATGACAAAAATCGACAGAATCAATATATCGATTTCACCGTGGGGGAAAAATGCGTAAGTTGCAAAACTTTTGCCTGCGACGCATTTTTCCAGTTGTAAAAGAATGATACGATTCATATGCCTCTTCTTTCAGTCCCCAACATATTCAATTATGGTTGTGTATGATACGGATTTAAAAAATTGCAATAAACATAAGCGTATAATAGGCGCATTCAGCCTTTGTTTATGCAGTCATGAAATTCTTACGCCACTGCAATATACAACAAAATGCCATTCATTGGATTTTAAATAACAATGCATATTTTCTTTCATTTGGCCAGTCGTGGCCGGCCCCCCTAAAAAAACTAATTCATCCATAATTCATTAGAATTAATTTTCCGTCTGAAATATGTATTTTAAAGTTAGAAAATATACGTAAAATGGGGAGATAATTTGGATTGTTTATCTCCGGGTGCCAAATACCCTTAGAACACCAAAAGGAACGGTGTCAGAAAAAACCGTTTCTTAACGTAATGTGTGACATCTCTGTCTGCATTGTATATATAGACGAATTTCGTTAGAAGTAGTGATTATTACATTATTGAAACATTTTATTAATCAAATCATACGTTTTCGAAACATCTTATTTTGAAACGGAAATCTCGATAATGTCCATCGCTGAGCTTTAGGCGTGAACTTACCTTTGAAGCGTAGTCCTTCTGTTTGATGATCTGATACTTTTAAAATGTTGAAGTCAACAAACCTGTAACAAAAAGAGAAAAAATCATGTTAATGTGTTGGAGTTACCATCTGAAATGGATTCAGATTGAAATTTACCGTATGAACAGCGGAAATCTACGGAGAGTATAGGTGTCTAGTCTTTTTTCCTTTTACAGTAACTCCACACGGGAAGCCCTGGGGGAAATAACTTCTCTCGAGACCTATATCATCTTTGGGGAAGCTGGGTGTGGAGGGTCTTTTAGAGGATAGGAAAGAGTGAAGCCTTGTAGGAGAGAGGTGTGCAAATTACTTTTCAAAACCCAGGTTCACTCCTTCCTATCCTCTAAAAGACCATGCACACAGCATCCCTAAAGAGTGGAGTTATTGTAAAAAAAAAATGTAAAATCTTTAATATTTGTAAATAATATGGAGCTTCGAAATTTTAATACGTAGACATATGATTAGCTAATAAAAAATCATTTTTTTAGTGTTTATATAGTAGAATAAATAATGAAAGTGGGTATGTGGGTACCTACCTACAATCATATAATTATTGACAAGTAAAGTTTATGCGCAAAATATTTATTTTTACTTGTGCTAAATCCGAGCTTGTTTTACTTGAGTCGGTTTAAAAGATCGCTGATGTGTGCCAATGTTTTGTGTAGTTTCTGTTATAATCCATTTATTTACGATCGCGGCATAAATCATATTGATTCCGAAGCAAGAGGATTGCAGAATACTTGCCATTCAGAGGAAGTCTCACATTTATCTCCCAGGCTTAATGTGTGGCTTGCCAGAAACGTGTTTTATTAATCATTGATAAAGTTGAGTACATTATTTAGATACTCGTATAAATATAGAATCAAGTTATTCCCAATCCATATAGGTAAGAGTACCTA
>JAHDVE020004377.1:0-52733 GCA_022606495.2 Halesus radiatus | reverse complement strand
TATGCCCAAAACTTATACAATAATAATTAATAATTACAATAAACAACAACAATAATTATCTCGCAAAAATAATGAAAAAGAAGCGAAACGTCGAAAACATATTATGAAGTAGGGGTACAAACTAACTCCATATTGTCTCCTGTTCTGATGGAACACTGTTTTAGTACTTAATAAAGGGCATCATCTCATTGTTAGTTTGATAATATTATCAAAACCTTTTTTAAAATTGATTAATTGTGTCATCAAAAATGACTATTTCACTATAACAGCGCATATATTGTAATTTCTTAATATCCGCCGTAAAAGAGACGATTATCCCGTATTTGTCTTTTATTTTGTTGATTTTCTTAATGGTGTATTAATGTTGATTTATGATAAAATGCTTGGTGTATCAATTGATGCATGTATAATTTTGTACAAAAGGAATAGATCAGAAAGTGTACGTCTGACTGACGGAGATTTTAGTCATTAATTAATTGAATTTTCGTTAAAATCCTATCTAAATATGAGTTAGGTTAGCCTAGCTTTACACGGCGATAATGCAATAAAATATGACTTAGGTTAGCCCAGCTTTACATGGATAGTGCAGTAAAATATGACTTACGTTAGCCCTGTTTTACATGGATAATGCAGTAAAATATGACTTTGGTTAGCCCAGCTTTACATGGATAATGCAGTAAAATATGACTTAGGTTGGCCCAGCTTTACATGGATAGTGTAGTAAAATATGACTTACATTAGCCCAGCTTTACATGGATAATGAAGTAAAATATGACTTAGGTTAGCCCAGCTTTACATGGATAATGCAGTAAAACATGACTTAGTTTAGCCCAGCTTTACATGGATAATAGAGTATAATATGACTTAAGATAGCCCAGCTTTACATGGATAATATGGATGATATCCTGTTCTCTAAACTAAAGTGAAGACAATATATTTCCCCGGAAACTCAGCCAACATAAACCCTTTATGAAACTTACTATTTTGTCCAGTTGGCAGTTCATGCAGTGGTAGGCATGATCGAGTAAGAAACAACACAGGAAAGCAAAATGAAGCGAGTCATTCATTGAAATGAACTAGAACAAAAGGCAGCAACAAAAGTCCCCAAAAAGAAATACCCGATTTCTAATGGGGAGGTTTGTTAAGCGGAGAGGTTGCCAGGCCGGCTGTGAGGAGCGTGGGAAGGAAGAGTCAAGAGTTTGCATATTCACGGAGGTGGTGAATGAATCTAGAATCTCTCAAGTGACTTGGGAACTGTTGCTGACGGGGCAAGAGAGACAACACGGCGTGAGGTACACGACACTCGACACCCGCCACAGGAGGTACGAGAAGAACTTTAGAAAATCTTTCCGGTGATCTTTTTTACTCGTGTAGTGACCGATATATTGTGCACCGTACCTATGCATACAACGGTCGGTCACTTGGCAACGCTTTGTCTCTACACCGGACACAGTTGTTTTCCGTCATGCTGGTGTTTTTTTATGTGTATTTACCTGCATATGTGATATGGCGCCAAAGACAACTCACAGGCAGTGTTTTGTGATGTCAAACGCATCGCGCATGATTAATTAATATGAGTGCATTTGGAAGCGGTGCCAGGTCGTGATTTATTGCTAAATAATTTAGTATGAAGGAGTGCATGCAGCGTGAAGCTGGGTTAGTGGATGTGTAGACACAATCTCCCCTCTCCCCGCCCAATGTCAAGTTTTATCGGCTGTGGGTGGCGACGAGGCGAAAGAGCGTCGCTCGTAAAAAAGTTTAAAATTCTGATGTCCCTTATCTATGAAGGTCTCCGCTTCAGGCCGCGCACTGAAAATGGAATTGGAAATTGGCGTGATAGATATTTCAGCGCGGGCTTTCAGTTCCGTGGGGCTCTCCCCGCGATGGGGGTGGTAAAGCCTCCACCGCCAGCGGGAACAGGGGGAGACAAATTCCCGACAGAGGCGCATCTCCCGTATAAATCAGCGGCGGCACTTGCTGGAAGTGTGTCTATTGTCTGGCGAGAGGGGTGCGCACTTAGTGGGGGAGTTCTCTGCAACATTTCCCCGCACCATTATACCCGCGCCGGGTACATTACTGTGGAGGATCTCGCTGCTGTTGGGAGATAGATAGCATATACTCCACACTATGCGGCCGCACCTAGTGGCGGCGGGCGTGACCTTTTTACTCATATTCTGTATTTTGTGAATGTACGGGGACACATCACTTTATCCGAAGATTAAAATAGCTATTTTCTTTAATAAACATTAATTTGTACTTTTTTCTGTCTAGGTGAATTGTTTAGTCATAATGTATTATGTAAATAAATGCATTAATAATATCTTCCAAGATTGGTATTCCCTTTGTGCCATTATTATTAATAAATTAATAAAAAAATTACTTTGTATTGACCACTTTATTAATATCTAAAGATATCTACATGTTTCGAAAGCAATGCTTTCTTTATAAGGAATATATAGAATACTAATAGTAATAATGTCAAGTATAGACAAATGATAATTTTTTTTTTAAGTGGTGAACACAAAGTAATTTTTTTAATTAATTTAAAAATGCTTTAAAATGACGAATTTGCCAGTGACAGCTCCATCGCAACTTCTCCTTTGTTATGCAAATCGTTTTTAAGAAAAGGCAGTGGCTACAGTGGAGCTATCTACGGTAGCCGTCGTTAAAGTGTTCTTCTAAAACATGCGACCATTCAGTACCATTACATTTTAAATCCACGAGTGGGCGGAGAGATGCGTGGCGTGTGCATCACACCACACAACACTGGACACAAATTGGACACCAAGATTTGGATCATTATCTAAGACAGATCAAAATTCAATGATTTTTTTAAAAACATTTCATAAGTATGATACAATGTTCAATTGTACTTTAAATTGTGAACTTTGTAAACTTTGTAATCCTTGTAAACTCTGTTAACTCTGTTATCTGTGTTAACTCTGTTGACTCTGTTAACCCTGTTAACTCTGTTGACTTTGTTAACTCTCTTGACTCTGTAGACTCTGTTACCCCTGTTAACTCTGTTGACTCTGTTAACCCTATTAACTGTAAATTGTAAACTGTAAACTTTGCCTCCTCTCAACACAGGTTCTCCTAATGAAACACGGACAGTACTATAACCCCTTTATAACAATAAGATAAAAATAAAATAAAAACTCCCCGCTGGCAGCTTCCCTCTGGTCTGATCGGTAGTCTCTACAAGACAAGTGCACATGTGTACAGTTCGCGGGTGGGTTAACCCGCTGACAGCTAACAGGTACGGGGCAGACTGTACGTAGAGTGAAGCGGGTATAGTATAGTACACTGGGAAGGGGGAAGACTGAATGGAAAACAATGGGCCGAGATGCTCTCTCGCTGAGAGCTCCCTCACTTCCTTCTCCCTCCTTCCTCTCCCTTCTTTCTCTCTGGAGTGGCTGCTTCCGCCCGCCATGCTGCTTCTCCCGCCTGAGCACTATTCGTTGGAAACTCACACCTTCATTACTAACTAGCCTATTGCCCGTTGCACCCAACAGAAGTGATTAAATTTTATTATTTATTTACTTAAACATAAATTAAAAAAAAAAAAAAAAAAACAAATTAAAAACATAAACCATCCATCCCACTAGGAGTTTAGTGAAATGAGCGGATTTACAATTTATTTAAACGATACATAATAAACCAAACAATATAACACCGAAGTTATTTAAGGCGAACGGCTGCGGTACCATCAAAATACTTCTCATCCCTACTAGATATTTACTAAACCTTTAATTAAAAAAATAAATCATTCCGTTTGGATGGGTATTTTGGCCTCCAATACAATATTCAGTTTTGTATGAAACAGGCACCGCAGCCGTTCCCCTTAAATTATAATATATACAGTAATCTGCCAGTTATTGTTTGTAAATACGAATGAATAATTGTATGCTTGCAAATTGAGAAACAATGTTTTTTTAATATTCCCTAATGTAAATGAATTAAAAAATAAACTTTGTAATCACCACTTTATTAATATACACATATCAACATTTTCGAAAGCGATGCTTTCCTCATCAGAAATATACAGAATATAAAAAATAATAATGTCAAGTAAATAGAAAAACAATAAACGTAGAACACAATAATCTAAGAATAGACAAATTATAAACATAAACAAATATTGATTAAGGTAGGTAAGTAATATTTATTAATACATTTTTAGTATTCTGTATATTCCTGATTAGGAAAGCTTCGTTTTCGAACCATGTTATGTATATATTAATAAAGCGGTGATTACAAAGTAGTTACTAATTAATTTATTAATAATGACGTCACAAAGTTAATACCAATCTTTCGAAGAAATTATTATCTAATGTATTTATTGATTTAATTATTTATTTGATTTATCTTTTCAAATCACGTATAAAAATAAAACATAAATATGCACAAAAGTTAATTACACTTGAAAATTTTACTTCAAATAAACTGAACGAAAACTAAAAATACACGGGAATATAAAAGAACAGAAAACATAAACAACGTAATATCAGAAAAATTATTGTTAATATTACTGTGGTGAACATATCTCAATTTAAAGTGGACTGATCGCATTATTTATTTAAATAATTAATTAATAAAATAAAATAAAATACTTTTATAAAAAATCAGGAATGTCCTCAGTACAAAAGATTTGATTAAGATCTTCCTGGCTCTCTGCCAATCACTACTAGAATATGGTATTATCGCACGGGGCAGTGCTGATGATAGTATTCCTATTTATTTTATCATCACTTATATAAGTTTGTTTATGAGAAGCCAAATTAAAACCAGAATTGTTCTTAATGTCTACACAATGGTATTCAATTCAGGATAATAAGTTATTTATTAATGTTCCTTTTTGACAGTAGTCGTAGATTCAATCTCGAAGGTCCATCAAACTTAACAATTAACAACACAATATCAGTCTTCAGCCAAGCTATTAGAAACATGTTGGGTACTTTAAACACGGATAGACAGAGGTCCTGGGTTCAAGCCCCAGATGCAACTGATACCTTTTTATTTTTCTGTTGATTTTTCGGATTCGTGTTTCATTTGGGATGTGTTAATATTATCTTCTTCATAATATTCTTAATTTACTTATTGGAACACAAAAGCCACCATGAAAATTATACTTGAAGTCCCTGTAAGAACTAGCACTGACGAAATCTTCAACAAACTTAACATTATGTCAATAAAACAATTATACTCTAAAAAAATATTACTTTACATTCATAAATACAAAAAAAAACAAGAAATAACAACAATCAAACATATTAGAAACACTAGATCTCAGAGTCAAAAACACATACAACATTGAACCACAAACACAACATTTGGACAAAAAAACTTCTTATACTACGGTACTAAACTCTACAACGAAATCCCACTATCCTTTAAAAATCACAACAGCCATAATAAATTTAAAAATCAAATAAAACACTGGAAACGTTACATAACAAATTAACAATTTATTAGCAAAATACATTTATAAAAATGGCATTAAAATTTAAGTCATTGGGGATTAAAAACACATAAATTTACACTGTTTAACTTATCTGCTTCAATTTTATTTGCCCAAATATTATATCTTGTAAAAGTAACTAATTTTAAGAACAATCTGTACAATTAAAATCTAACTGATTATACACGGCCGAGATCGCCCTTAATGAGTGAAAGCCAATAACATAACAACAAAAAAAAACGTTACATAGGGAGATCTGAAATAGAAAACATGTTAACACCAAACACGGACTACTAATACCGAAACCACCCAACTGCACTTAAAACACCTCACCTTACAATTATTTTATATTTATGAAGCATACCAATTTAATATAATATAATTTAATATTTAGTAAATGAAATCCTCAGCTCGGGTAATCCCAGTGCGGATATCGTTATTTGATATTTTGTTAAAAATAAGAAGGTATCAAAACATTATTTTATAATTGTTTTATGATTCTGATTTCTTGTTTTTTTATGTTTCTGAATGTAAAGTAATATGAATGTAACATAGTGTTTAGTAAGTTCCACAGTAAGTGGAAGAAAATATTAATGATTTGGTATAAACCACATTAGTAGGCTGAGCCTGTTCCGATGTGGTACAAATTAAAATAATTTTAATATCCCAAATTATAAGGAAATGAGGAAAAATCTGAAAAATATAGCGAAGTTTGTTTTTTGTTTTATTTTTTTTTTTTCATTTTTTATTTTATTTTGTTTGTTAATTAATTATTAATGGTTTTTGTTTGTAATTGGTAGAACAACATTAAATGGAAATCAAATTTATTTTAGTTTTTATTATCGTGACAGCTGTTTCGGCGTTCAAAGCAATTTTCAAACTGCGATTAATCCACATTATGACGACTTATTTATATAATTTTATTTACTCCCACCCAATTCTAATTTCGACGGGTTTTTAAAAAGAATGATTTATCAGTAAAAACGATTTAGTTAAAAAAAAAATCCCTATTCTGTAGTTTTTTTACATTTATAATGTGTTTTCCCGTATTTAGGTTTTGTATTTTAGTTTGTTGTTATATTGTAGATGTTCTTAGCATCTGGTCACAGTAGATAATATAGGCGTGTAGTTTGTTGTTACATTGCAGATGTTCTTAGTATCTGGGCACAGTAGATAATATTGGCGTGTAGTTTGTTGTTACATTGTAGATGTTCTTAATATCTGGTCACAGTAGATAATATAGGCGTGTAGTTTGTTGTTACATTGTAGATGTTCTTAGTATCTGATCACAGTAGATAATATAGGCGTGTAGTTTGTTGTTACATTGTAGATGTTCTTAGTATCTGATCACAGTAGATAATATAGGCGTGTAGTTTGTTGTTACATTGTAGATGTTCTTAGAATCTGGTCACAGTAGATAATATAGGCGTGTAGTTTGTTGTTACATTGCAGATGTTCTTAGTATCTGGGCACAGTAGATAATATTGGCGTGTAGTTTGTTGTTACATTGTAGATGTTCTTAATATCTGGTCACAGTAGATAATATAGGCGTGTAGTTTGTTGTTACATTGTAGATGTTCTTAGTATCTGATCACAGTAGATAATATAGGCGTGTAGTTTGTTGTTACATTGTAGATGTTCTTAGTATCTGATCACAGTAGATAATATAGGCGTGTAGTTTGTTGTTACATTGCAGATGTTCTTAGTATCTGGGCACAGTAGATAATATTGGCGTGTAGTTTGTTGTTACATTGTAGATGTTCTTAATATCTGGTCACAGTAGATAATATAGGCGTGTAGTTTGTTGTTACATTGTAGATGTTCTTAGTATCTGATCACAGTAGATAATATAGGCGTGTAGTTTGTTGTTACATTGTAGATGTTCTTAGTATCTGATCACAGTAGATATATATAGGCGTGTAGTTTGTTGTTACATTGCAGATGTTCTTAGTATCTGGGCACAGTAGATAATATTGGCGTGTAGTTTGTTGTTACATTGTAGATGTTCTTAATATCTGGTCACAGTAGATAATATAGGCGTGTAGTTTGTTGTTACATTGTAGATGTTCTTAGTATTTGGCCACAGTGATAATACCTTTGTTGGCTATCTGTGTGTGAATTTTGTGTTTGAGATTTTCATTTTATACAGGTGAATGTCGTTGATGTCTTTTTCAATTAAATTAAACTATTTTGGTGACAAATAATGGTAATGTCTTTGTCCGTACGTGATATTTGCATTAGGAGAAATATGTTGATGTCTATGTCTTATTCCGTAATAGTGTGTGCAGTATGAAGGTGTTCTTTTTCTTTTTGATAGTGTAATCGTATAGAGATAAATTTGATATATAGTTGCTGTATATTCAGTACATCGAAGTTCTTAAATTGTTCCCAATGGTTATCTCCCTCACCGACAGCATGTAATGTTTTATCTCACTCACCGACAGCATGTGATGTTTTATCTCCCTCACCGACAGGATGTAATGTTTTATCTCCCTCACCGACAGCATGTAATGTTTTATCTCCCTCACCGACAGGATGTAATGTTTTATCTCCCTCACCGACAGGATGTAATGTTTTATCTCCCTCACCGACAGCATGTAATGTTTTATCTTCCGACCTACAGGACCAACTTGCTGTTAAATAGAATCACTTTGGATATGGACATATTTAGCATCAATGAAGCTGCGTTTAAACAGAAAGGTTTGTTGCTACTTGTACAATACCAGTATGTGTTGTATGCAATTTACTAACATTATGTATGTCTAACTTCTATATTTTAGTATTTAGTAATTATTTTGGATGTCCTGTCTAATTTAATAACATATTTAAAAATCCCTAAAAAGGAATAAAGTTAATTGAATTGAATATAATTGTACTGCCGAAAATCGAAAAGATTTTGTTTGTAAAAACTTTTAATTAAAGCTTTTAATATCTCCATATCATTTTATTATTACAATTTTGGAATAACTTATTGAAACTCATAAACCTACTTGTAATATGTTTTTAATCATTGAAGACCGTGCGCTCTAACCCACTGGGCTACAGCTACCCCAATCCGTTCCGTCATTTTTAGCGTTTTGCTCATTGCATCCAACGGAGGTGAAAACAATTTATTTTTAATCCCAAACGTAAATTCACACTTTAAATTCATAGTTGAATTAAATTATATTTGACGGCCTCCATGGTCGAGGGGTAACGAGGGGGCTCTCGACTACCAATCCGAAGGTCGCGGGTTCTAATCCCGGCGTGCGCAAGTCATTTTTATTTAATTAATTTGTGTTGTTTCACAATTAATTCATTTAAAAACAATATAGAGTATATTTGCGCACGTTCCAGAGTGGAAGATACTCTCAGTATCGCCCTGGTGAAAGACCACCATTCAAAATTGAAACGTTGCTTGAAATGGCTTTTAGCCGTATTTGGTGACCAGATCTGAATAGCCAGGTATTTCCCCTTTTCCCCACCTCCCCCTCCCCCTTCTCCTTTTCCTCCCCAATACCTTCAGCCTCACAACATTCCCCAATTGGGAATGCCATAGTCTCACTGGCTCCAGACGGTTGGGAGCAGTTTGGGACTCTTGTGCGGTATTCATATAAAAAAATAAATTAATTATTCTTTATTTATGCTGTGTTACTAGGTAAGTACCTAGCTGTAGAAATTTATATTTTATTTTGCCCTGTAGTCCTATATATAAAAATGAGTGCGTGTATACTTGAAAAAACAATTTTTAAATCCTCATTTTTCATACGATTTAATCATAAATTGATTTCATAATAATTTGTAGTAATTTATTATTACCAATTTAAAAATCATAATTTCAGATTTAAATTTGTATTGCCCATTTCAATAGGTGTGAGCACCAATAATAAATGTTTATTGATACATACGCGTTATTTCATAAAAGTATTTAAACATTGAAGAAGATAATATTGAAAAATCCTAAATAAAACAAGAAACCGAAAAAAAACTACAAAAAATAAAAAGTGTACTACAGCATTTATAACTATTTTTAATATATTTAATGTAAATCAAATAATGTTATTATTAAGTTCTGCAAGTATTTTTAGTTGTTATTATTGTGACAGCTGTTTCGGCATTTTAGACCATTTTCAAACTGTGGTTAATCCACATTGTGACGACTTATTCATGTGATTTTATTTACTCCCACTCCTTTTCAATTTGGACGGGTTTTAAAAAAAATGATAATTTTTTATCGGTGAAACCGATTTAGTTAGAATAAATTAAAATTCTGAATTCTGTGAGGTTTTCACATTTATCATGTGTTTGCTCGTATTTAACTAACAATCTTTTCTTAATTTATTTATTGAAATGTGTTGTATTGTTTTGATAATGTGAACATACTGAGAAGCGGTGAATATATCATTTTACTTACTTTACTAATTAATGTTATATTAGGATCATTCGTTCGTTTGTTAATTTCTAATTGATCAGGTAAATTTAATCTTAGGCCCTTTCTTTCTATATGTAAGGGTTTAGGTCTGTTGTTGTCAAGCGGGACGTGATTATTTACTAAAAGATGTTCTGCGAATTTTGAAGAAGTGCCGTCAGCAAAAAACAAATTTCAAGTTGTCCTGTAACCTTATCTGTAAATTTTATGTTTTAAATAACAAGCTCCCGTTAGACAAACTACGCAAAAGTAGTTTATCGGGACTTTTTGAATTGTTTTTTTTTTCTGTTGTAAAATTAAAAAAAAAAAAGAATTAGTAAATAAAACAATATTAGAAAGCAAGGTGACTCACTCACGATATCGATGCTATATACACCATAGATTTAGTGTTAAGTGTGCCAGTCTGAAGATGAGAGTGATAGGGTGAAACCGGTCCGATCGAAAATAAATAAGTGGAAAAAAGTTAAAAAGGTTTTTTTAATTAAAAAAAATCATTTTAATATGGAATTCCACCATTAAATCCCATATTATTGGCTGCTATCTTTTGTGATGGTGAAAAGGTTGTACCCGAATATAATTGCAATCTAGATAGTGTCTCGGATATATCCATCAGATTTTTATTTACATAGGATATCTATTGACTTTTCTCCAAGTCCAGAAAGAATATTCATATGCTTATCAGACGTGGGAGAACGCGAGTCAAAATTGAACGCTTCGAAAAATAATTCCGTCGATGGATTAGAATAATATATAGATAATTATAATATGTTCAAAAGATTCGTATTCGCTTGGTGGCATCATTATTAATAAACCGAATAAATTGTTTTTTGTGTTCACCACTTTATTAATATTATCACAAAGCAGAATCTCTCGATCCGTTTCGTAAGCATATTTGAATTGTAATCTTAATAAAGTTCATCAATAGATCTACTATATAAAATATTCCCGACTAGCTCAACTCAGTTTAGATGGATGTATACGAAAAAATTATACATCCGTCTTTTAATCGTGTTGTCAGTTCGTTGATGGACGATTTTCGAAATTACCGCTTAGTTATCATTAATAAAAACAAATACATATAAATAGAAACAGGAATAGGGAATTCAAAATAAAAACAACTCTCTTTTGCTATATAAAAATAGCTGGCAGTCAGGTCTATATTTTTATAGCTGCATTTAAAGGCTCTAGGAAAAGCTTTAACCTTTCTGTGGAAGCCTTCAGATTATTAAAGGATAGAATGAATTTGAGTGATTTTAAATGATTTCAGTTTTATCAAAAAGCAAAAGGGAAATAAATAAGTAAGTAAATTGGAACGGAACCCGTTGTTGGTCGCAGAAGCTGGTGACAGGAAGGCTCCTCAGACTAGAATGCATGTCCCCTCTGTCTTTCCAACACCCCTTGCCGTCGCTTTACCCCCTCCCCTTACCATATGGAGCGGCTAGCAGAAATACGTATCATAGACAACTAATGTTTATTTATGGTTAATTCCGGGTCTACGGTTTGTCAACCTTAGTTGTTAGGGACTTGCTTCATAACAATATACACACTACTTAATTAATTATATTGAATTTGCAATTCATATTTTAGATACTAATCATTCTTTTGATATAAATAAAGGTTTAAATTTTTTACAAACAAATACAACCGGATTACAATTAGAAATTTTAGAAATCAGAGAAGGCGTTAACAGTGAATTAAATTTAATTAATAATCAAATGTATTTTTTTTAAATAGCCATCTCTTTAATTAATTTATAAATTATTATAATAATACATTTCTTAAATAATAATTTAATTTTTAATTTGAGGCAAATTTGTTATTCAATGTTTTATAATAATTTGTGATTCATTACTTACCTACTTTAATCAATATTTATAATTTGTCAATTTTTACATTACTATATTTAGTATAGTTCATATTCCTAATGAAAAAAGCCTCGCTTTTGAAACATGTATATATGTGCAAATTAACCGTTAAAGTGCGACCCAGTGCCACCGCGCTGTAAGCTTTAGTTACGTAAATTGCAACGTAGCGCTATAGTGCTGCAAATTTTCATTATGATTTTTGTCGTCCTCGGGAGAGTTCGTGTTCAATTTGAGCGTGGTATATTGCGGTTGGCGCGTATCTTGATAACTGTATTTATTGTGCATCCTGTTAAAATAAATACTCACTAAAGTGATTCAATATTTTTCACCATGTCAATTCTTACATTATTGTGTTCTATTTTTAATATTTGTCTATACTTGACATTACTATATTTAGTATAGTACATATTCCTAATGAAAAAAGCCTCGCTTTTTAGTTCTATAGCGGATGATCGTAATGTATCAAATGACAGCGGCACTACGGACGACGAGACATTTGTTTCCATAAATGAATGTGTGCAGCAAAGCGAATGAGATACGGCGATCCAATATCTCATATGCGCTCGCTGTAAAAAGGGACTACGTGGACCACGGAAAAACACAATTGTAAAGTGAAAAAATCTTATATTTTTCTATATTTTTTGTACTTTTACAAGTATAAAAAACTATACATTTATATGTAAAGATTTTTTTTTAAATTAGAACTATTATATTCGTAAAATTTCATTCTTTACTTATATAATTCCAAAAAAATCATTAAAACTGATTATTGATTAGTTTTGTTTTAATGTTGCTATATAAATCTAAATTAGGTGTAGAATTTGAAGAGAAATTTAAAAAAGAAGGGACGGTAGGCAAATCCTTTAAAAAATTATAAGCATGTAATTATATCGTGATGATGGGAGCTCTGCTTCTGAAACTTGTAGATATTTACATATTAAATACAGCGGTTTAAAATAAAGTTATGGTTAATATAATAATAATAATATAATAAATATGACTCCACAAAGTGATTATATATGTTTATGAAAAAATAAACAATAAATAAATATGGTATTTGAAATGAAATGACACGATTCAAATATATTTGATTCTCTTGATGGTAGATCGTACCATATCTTTTTGGGGCGTCCTCGTCAAACATTCTCCTGGCACTCCTATCTCCGACCACCAACTCTACATATCCGAATTAATAATCTAAGCGTAGGTACATTTTAGTTTTTGATAACTAATCACCAACACATTACGCTTGGGTAGGTAAATAGACTTTGCATCCTTTTCGGATATCCCTATTAATTCGTAATACTTAAGTGGCTTCCGCACGAGCGGGCGGCCCAATACTAAAAAAACCAGGTCAAAGTCAAGCCTACCAACTTTACCAAAGAACGACCGGATGGTCGAACTTTTCGACGTCATGGCGTTTTAGTATTGGGCCGCCCGCTCGTGTGGAAGGCCTATTACTATTCCTAATACTAAACCTATATGCTTGACAGGTTTGGAGAAAATTGATCCACGTTGTGTGTAAATACGTATAGGTTGGTAGTTAGATTCCTCTAATACGAAATAATTTCGCAGTACCCATCTATCCGAAGCTATATTGTAAGAGACACATATTTCATATATTATAGGTACACACTCAGATCATAAAATATAAAGAGATATGCTGTAAGGAGCGCCCGACTTACATCCGACGACGCTTTATCGGGCGTCATTCTTAATTTGCCAAAAACACGCTATTTAATTGCTTTTGCGTTATGAAAGCATGACGTTCGTCCTGGTTTTATTCAAAGTGTGTTCAGTGGGACTTTGTAAAAATATTTCCTCGATAGCTGCGAGTATCTTTAAAATTATTTAAGTCCTACCATTATATTAAGTCTATCCTCACTGTAAAAAAATTGTACAACTGTTTTATTTATTTTTTTGTTATTTCTCAATTTGGTTAATACTTGCTGATATTTTGAAATTTTATAATATTATTTAAATCAATAATATGTAATTGGACTCTGGTATCTCTATAACAAAACTGTTATGATGTTTTCATATTTTTCCAACTTGTGCACATTGATCACAACATGCATGCACCTATATTGTTCTGATTGTTATTTATGTTGTATTATATAATATTGTTGAGATAAACTCCTGCTGACAAGCTACTTGCAGTGACTTAGCGAGTACGAGTTTCTATTGCACGTAATTAACATATACATTATATTATAATCAAATTTGTCCAAGTTATTGTATTTTCATTGAATACCATATTTTTTTTATTTAAACACACAGAATATCTGTAGCAATTTACTCGTACGTATGTATGACTTGAAAAATAAGCGTACCATTAAAACCGTTAATAAAGAGGTGAATACAAAGTAATTATTTAATTAATTATTTTGTCAAAATAATGCTGCTCAACACATCTCACATCTGCACATCTCTGTATACATCAGAACTGTGGGTGGATTGCACTGCATCCCAATGGCAATAGATAAAAGTCATCTGCAATAATGCATATCGCCAACTATTCCGTTTACCAAGATACTGCAGCGCTACAGAAATGTTCCTGGAAGGATGAATTCACTCTTTCAGGGCACTTCTCCGCCACCGCATGGGAAGCCTGTGGTGCAGAGTACGCCAATCCAAGAATACCATCACTACAGCTACGGCTGCATGGATGGAGTCTCCCTTGATGGCCCTTTGGAGACGGGAAACCATCAAATATCCACCATTAACTCGTTAATTTTTCTATTCTCTCTTGATGAATGAACTTACTTCGCATATTTTACTTTATAATCTTTTTCAGTGTTTTTCTTTTCTTGCTTTTTTGCTCTTATTTTAGGTACCTATTGTTATTTATCTGTTCGTATTATTATCACTTATTGAGCGTATTACATTGCATACCTTCTGGAATAAAAAACTGTTATTATTATTTGATACGAATAATACATAGATTAATACATAATCACCGTTGCCTCTTGCGGGAATAATCTTTCAGCTTTGCATCAACGCCACGCTTTTGGAACAAATAACGATAATGCGTTATGCAATATTATAGATGCTATTCTATCTGCCGACACCTACACCTACACCTACACCTACACCTACACCTACACCTACACCTACACCTACACCTACACCTACACCTACACCTACACCTACACCTACACCTACACCTACACCTAGACCCGCGAGCGCGATTCTTCCAGTCTGTCTGCTCATATTCAATAACACTTTGTTGCCGACAGCGGTGACACATTTTATACGAAAATTTCCACGAAATGTTTTTCTGTTTTTATGATGCCTCTGATGAAATATATTACAACCACTATCCGTTTTTATTTTCTTTAACAGAAAAGATCTTCTTTTCTATTTCTTTTGAAATTGTTTGCTCCCCCTCCGCCCCCCCCCACTCCACCCCGTGGCCATGTCATGGCCTGGGTGACGAAAATGGGTTTCTTTAGAATTTTCTAAGCCTATTACAGAACATGTACTCGAAGCCTAATAGAGTAAAACGTAAAGAGTTTCCCGGAAGAGCCAAGTAGCGCCTGACGGAACTGGGGAAATCTGAAAGGGACTGATCCCGCGCAGAGTGCTACAGGATAGCTGGAGATGGAAGTAGGGGGAGGGTATACACGCACGCCCCACATCGTGACGGACCTACTTTTAAACTATTCAATAAGGATCTGCCTTCCGATCGGATACACTCGCAGCGGATAAGAAATTAGTCAATGATTGTGTTGCTCCAGCATTTCAAATTTCCAAGAGTTTCTTCGGACGTGTAGGGATGACATATTGCGGCCATTCCCGAAATAAAACTATCTTTATTATTATGTTTACAAATAGATGTCATCAGACTGAAAGTTTTGCTTTTTGTTGGTGAAATAATATATAATATATAGAAATAAACACATAACATTCTAAATGTTGCTAAAAGTGCTAAAAAATGCTCCAGTTCATCATATTAAAAAGAACAAACTGGCTATGACTCCTCATAATCATAATTCCATAGCAAAGCAATTAGACAAGCTAAATGTAATACTACTATGTAAATTTTAAAAATATTTAATAAATATTTTACTATTTAAAAACATTCTGTTTATCGTATTGCACAATACTATTAGCATTATTTTGAATTAATAAATAATAACTCTCCGACGTCCGGGTGTTAAGGGCCCTTAAAGTGTTTAACAGTTTCAATTTCATGCATCGGTTGCTTAAGTAATTTTCAAAGAGGTTTAGAAGTTTTCCTCTAATTCATATGATTTTTAGAATTTTAAGTAATTTACAGTGGTCAATAGTATCACAAGCCTTGGAATAATCTATAAATAAGACGTATGTTTTTTACAATTCAACTCATTATTTATTAGGCTGGCAAACTTTTGAAGTAGCAATTCAGAGCTCTTTTGTTTTTGAAAACCGTATTGATTGGTATCAATAATAGAAAAAAACTTCCAAATATTTAACTAATTTTCACTGAATGTATTTTTCAAGAATTTTGATTTCTTTTTCGATATCTTAAGCGGATTGCAGGATTTGAAATTGAGTGACGTCATTTCCCGCTAAAATGTCACTTTGCCCAAATGAAATTTTGGTAAAATACTAATTGTTCTGTAGTTACTCAATACAGTGTGATCACCTCCTTTGTAGATATGTCTGATAATACTACATTTTAATTCGTCAGGAATTTTTGCTTGAAATAAGATTCTATTTACAAAATGGCTTATAATGGGACCTAAGGTTAAAATATGTTTTTTAATATCACTCATCCTGATATTATCAATTCCTGGAGAAGAGCTTTTCATTTGTCTAACATTTTTTTCTATATCTTTGAATATATATGGAATATCCTACGGTTCAAACCCACCTGCCTTGTAGTTGTACTTTTGTAACATACTGTAAAAACTTTCAGAGAAATAATCAATAAACTCGTTAGTTACATTTTCTTATAATTTTTAATTATTTTTTGAAGTTTGAAAAACTTCATTTATATATTTAATTATCGAAGAAGATAATATTAACATAACCTTTGTTCTTCTAAAATAGAAAAATTCAGATTCATGTTTTTCTTTCTGAAAATATTATCTATTGCTATTTTTTTTGTTATCCATGACCTCGGATATCTCGTAAATATAGCCATTATATTCCTATTGAAATTTATTTGTAGATGCGCATTCCCAAGTTTCTTCAATTTCACAAATTCTCTTCGCCCTTGGTGACAACTTTATATGCAATATATTTTTATAGTGCATTTTCCGATGGTAACATGTTTTTTTCTGATCTAACATGTGAATAATCGATTAACGCATCTTTTCGTGCAATTCTCAATTGATCCTAATATTGGTGTAAATACTTTACAATTCTTACCCTATCTCACCTGTCAAAGTTCATTAATATACCTTTCCGGAATGATGTTTCAAAGTATTGCATTACTTCCCCCTGGTCTAACTGCACTACCCCTTCGTATGTACTTGTCTTCGTCCATATACTGTCATCCGAATCAATTGATATCATCCTAAATTGATTTTTCATTACCTTTAATAATTTCATATAATAATTTTTCGGATATTTTAACCTTCGATTTCCTCATTCCGACACTGAAAACGGAGCACGTTGACCCCGTTAATGGCCAGCCCTATTAATTTTGTCTCCTTCTAAATAAAAATCGAATTAATTTATTCTTTATGATGGGTAATAACACTAGATTTCATAAAAACCGATATAAATCAGAGTTCATTCAAAACCCATTGCTTTTTATGATTTTTCATAAAGTAAACACCCCCTATGCTTACGTGTTAATTTGATCGTTTGTAATTACTCTTTATAACCGAAGTTTCATGTTCATATCTACGCTCATCCAAATACTCTTAACTCTTATCTAAACGTAGGGTATCGTCAACCTCAGAAGCTTGACGAAACGGTCGAACTATCTTCAATCTAGTAGGGCATATATCTCCACATTGCTAATGAATTCCTTCAATTTAAATTTTATAATTGATCGGTATGTCGTTTGTATACACCACTTTTCTATCTTATGCCCATAATCTACTCAATTAACACCTTTTATCACCTACAATCAGTCTAGTTTCACTTCCTTGTGAATATCTACGTTTCTGAAATTATAAAATTGTAATCCAATTACGTAAGGGTCCCGCCTGAATTGTCTCTTAGATTTGCCATAATTTTCATACTGTATAATCCTTGTTTCTTCCTTATTTCATCTGTCGAAACTATTGTTCTCTCAATTATTTTCTCTAATTCATAGTTTTTCCGCTTGGCCTTACACGACGCGTCTTTCTGTCTAAATTCTGATTCATACCCATTCTTCCTCCATCCAAGATACATCATCACCTTCCAGTTTTTTATTTATAATTAAGATTTTGTGTATTATATTTATTCTCTGCCCTCACTTTCGATAGTTATATATTCCCTCTCCATCTGGCTTTGTTATGATTATAGTTCATGACCTCTCCTATAAATTGCCCTCCAAAAGTTGTTTACAATATCGGCCGTCGAACTCAGTCCTCTCGTGTGACCATAAATTATTTCACATTTATTTGTTCTGTCTCCCCTAATCGTTGTTTATATAAAACGCTTCCTCAATTGGTTACTCCTTGTTTCCATTCGGTCCAATCCCGTGAGATTAAATTATAAAGTGAACGCCCCGCTTATAACTGCCGTCTCGTGGTTTTGCGTTGAAACGAGTTTCTGAATTAACACTGTAATCAAAAGCTTCCCAAGGTGATAGATGTCATTCTCTTCCGCTTTTCCAGCATAAACGTTATGTATATAAAAAAAATATTTACTGTAAGAAAAATGGTGATGGTAAGACCATTACACCCTGTACAAATCGCAAGAGCAGCAAAATATCTGAAAAAAAACCCTTGACTCTGTGCAGGAACGGGCGATCCATTTGATAGATTCGCCTATATTAACAAACGGATTGCAATCTTTGGAGCACAGACGCCAGGTGGGAATGTTGTCGTTGTTCTACTGGTATTTAAAGATGCTCTGAGGAACTAACATCATTGATCCCTTCGGCACCTGTTCATAGTCGGGAAACACGCCAAACGCGCGCCCAACATTTGCACACTATTGACATTTGTCTCACGAGAATGGGTCGCTTTTACGACTCGTTCTTGTGTTCAACAGCTCGGCTTCGGAATGATCTAACGGCCTTTGTATTTTATCCCTCCTACAACATGGGTCTCTTCAAGACCCGAGTTCACTCCTTCCTATCCTCTAAAAGACCCCACACACATAGCGCCCAAAGATGATATAGGCCTTGAGGGAAATAATTTCCCTCAGAGCCTCCTGTGTGGAGTAACTGTAAACAAAAAATGGAAACCATTGAGTATTTTTATCATAGCAGCCAGAAATTCGAACCATGGCTCAATGAAAAGATTTTTTAAATTCTTGTTCTTCTATTTTCACAGGAATCATCCCAAGGATTTTGATATTTTATTTTGGAAGTGGACCCGGCTTATGCATCACTGCATTACGCACCTTCTCTATTTATTTCCGTGAACTTTGATAAGTCAATTACGTTCTTGCTATATAACGTGAAAATTACACCGAACTCAAAATATTTTTATGTCAATGAAGTTAGATTCAATTGTCTCTTTTATGTGAAATATTTTCTTAATGGATGTTTGTGCTTAACATAACTTAATCACTGTGAATTATGGATTCTGTCTGAACATTTCGATATTTCAAATTTTTCTGTTTTTTCAGAAAATTTTTGATTTGCCTTGTGTACAACTACTTCTTGAAGAAAGACAATATAATACTCTAGTTCTTGCATTACACGAACGAATATCAAAGTGCGCCACTGCTACATTATGTGGTGGAAACCAATCTGGAGCTGGAATTATTTGTGTTTAGAGTTTTTAATAAGTTGATGATAGGGTGGCTTTTTGGGGGAACCTTTTAGGGAAATTAATTCCTCCAGCGCCATACACTCAAATACCACTACAGCACTACACCCCCGCCCCCGTGGTGATTGGTAAACGGTGGGACCTCTCGCGACTTCTCTTTACTGTTTGATTTTTTATCACACATATGTGTTGAGTATTATTAATTATTTTTGTACAATTTTAAATTAAGTTAATTCATTTATTCAACTCCCGTGCAATAACAGCGTACAATATGAGAAGTCATGAGAGTAATCGCGTTTAAAATACTTTATGTACACACAGAAAACATATTAATTACAATGCGTAATTCTCGATGGAAGCTAAATTAAAATTTTCCAAAATTTTTTAAAGTTGGTTGTTTACAGGTGAAAATATAATAAAAAACAGTAATTATTGAATGGAACACTAGTATATATTGATTAACTTGGCGGGTTTGCGATAAGCCGACGTAGCTCAACAGTAGAGCATCTGACCGGACATTAGAAGGGTGCGGGTTCGAGTCCTGCCGGCGACATTTATCTTTGCTCGGAAGGTTTTTTCAATTTGGATGAGTGTTTTAGATTAATAATTATTGTTTATAAAAATAATATTTTTTTCCAAAATAACTGCATATAATCATCACCTTTCCACATATTTTACCCACAAAGCAAAATAATAAATTCTTACTGTCAATTTCAAATACCCAACATTAAATCCACTTTTGCCAAAAATCACGAATCCTACCTCGCACCCCTCATATTCAACTTCCTAAAAGAAACCTGTCAACACATGACTCAAAATAACTCAAAATTGATCAGAAAATGCCTAAAAAACAATAAAGGAATTGCATCACCAAGTTTATTGCAAACTCTCTTGCCGTCATTAATGCCACGGCTACATGGATGGAGTCTCCCTTGATGGCCCTTCGGAGACGAGAGACCATCAAATATCCAACATTAAATCCACTTATGCCAAAAATCACGAATCCTACCTCGCACCCCTCATATTCAACTTCCTAAAAGAAACCTGTCAACACATGACTCAAAATAACTCAAAATTGATCAGAAAATGCCTAAAAAACAATAAAGGAATTGCATCACCAAGTTAATTGCAAACTCTCTTGCCGTCATTAATGCCACGGCTACATGGATGGAGTCTCCCTTGATAGCCCTTCGGAGACGGGAGACCATCAAATATCCACCATTTTCTCTCTTTTTGCATCTTTAATCTTTTTCTGAGTTTTTCTTTTCTTTTTTGTTCCTCTTATTTTACGTACCTCTTGTTATTTTTTTGTTTGTATTATTATCACTTATGGAACGTATAGCATTGAACTGTTTATGCATACCTTCCGGAATAAAGAACTATTATTATTTTCAAATTTACTATCCATAACTGAAAATAACAGTTACGTATTTTTGATATCCGAATATATATTTGAATACACGTGGGTAATTTTACCACCATATTCCGAGTTACGTATGTTGTATAAATAAAAATCGTTTGTATGCTGACATCTTGTGAACTATGATGACATTTTATGAAGGTAGATTTTTCTTGAAATTCCTTCTATAAACCACTGTAGCTAACAGGTGACGTTAATACGTGACGTTTTGTGTTAAATTTCAAGGTGACACATTTCTCGTTAAATACAATACGACACTACTCGAGCCACCATTTTGTCCGCCCGCCCCGATTTCAAGGATATAATATGAAATGCTCTGTTGAGCTCTTCCCTGCTAGAGCCACGGGCTAACTTAACCTAGCTCTAACAGTCTGTACACTAGTGTAGAGGGGAGTAAAGAGGGGGGATCCATTCCCATATAATTCTGCTAAATGCTCCTGTGGTACCGAGAACTCATAGAGCTAATATTAATGCCAGCGGATATTACTCCATCATTTATTCAGTGCTCGCCGAAGCGGGAATATTATTGAGGAATTGTTTCACTGAGTACTTAGTTTGTTATTAAATTTATTCAAAAACCTTTCCAAGTATTTCGATAGATACATGTTACTAAGCCTGGTAATCATGATTGGTGTTAGAACACGTTGCACTAATATCAGAATGTATGTTACATAGTCGTGAAGGAATAATACTTCTTGCTTCTGGTTTACTTCTAGCCGCTCGGTTGCAAAACGTTACGTTTCAACCAATAACAATACATCTCGCCGGAGATCACCATTATCAACCAATCCGGTGAGTTTTCGCCTTGTTAATCAACCAATGATAATTTTATCTTTATTGCATCATCCGATTCCAGACATGCAAACATCAACTGCACGTGGGTTTGGGCCTGCAGCAGATCGTTACCATACTACCCCCTTAATATTAATATTAATATTAATAAAGTAGTGTCTCTTTAATTGTTGAAATCAGTGTGGGAATGTTTAATACTTGTGTACCTTGGACGCTGGTCATATGGACTACCAGCTATTCATGTAAGCCGCTATCAAAACTCCCCTTCTTATTATGTGCTATATTTGTGCCTATTCCCATTAACTTGATCGGTTGGAGATCCTTCAGAGAGAGAGAGAGAATTGTCTAAAACAGCTTAGATACCACCCTCGTAGTGAAACCCGCATATAACTTACCTGTCCATGTTTTGCTATAAATAAATTCTGAGTTGAAAGCACACATTCTCTTCAATTAAGTAGAATAGATACCCACTTCAATTCTAAGGCTGCAGCCGACCCATTTGACTTTGAGAAAGAGAAACTTCAAGGAAGACCCAAGGTGTTTAAAAAATAACTGAATTTGCAAATCATATTTTAAAAACTAATCATTCTTTTGATATAAATGCAGGCTTAAAAATTTTTCGTACAAATACAACCTGTTTACAATTAGACAAATTTGAAATTTTAGAAATCAGAAAATAATTTCTAATACAAATTTGTTATTCAATGTTTTATAACATTTTTGATTAATTACTTACCTACTATAATCAGTTTATGTATATAATTTGTTTGTTCTTACATTATTGTGTTCAATGGTTATCATTTGTCTATACTTGACATTATTATTTTTTAATATTCTGTATATTCCTGATGAACAAAGCATCGCTTAAGTTTGTATATATTAATAAAGTAGTGAATAAAAAGTAATTTTCAATTAATTTATTTATATTACCAATAAACCAAATCTCTTCGTATTACATACAGTAACGCGAAAATAATACTTACATGTGACTGTTATCCTCCCAACGTAATGTGGGAAGTGAACAGTGCAACAACTAGTGTTGGAGGGCAGTTCCCGTTCTGTTTAAATATTCGTTATCTTATTCTTTAGGCTTAAAGACTTATCGATTAATTGCGGAATTATAGTGAGACGTGGTAAAAAGATCCTAAATGGATTGTTAAGAGATGATTTGAAAGCACAAATTGATGAAATATCTTCAAATGACATAAGATATAAAACCAAAACTTTTAAAAACAATTATATTATATTATAATTCATTTCAAAACATTTTTATTTTATTTTTAAATAGCATAAATAAGCCGTTTAATGAAGAATTTTTTTTTTCTCCATTATTTATTATATTTTCCATAGTAGATGAGGTATTTAAAAAAAATTATCTCTGTTAACCCCTAAATAATTGCTTAAGTTGTGAAAAACCGATTTATTTAAATACCTGTATTTCATCATTTAAAACAAAATTAAAAAGTACTTCTAATTCGTACTAGATATTTACTATAACTTTTGAAGAAAAAAGATCGTTCCTAATAAGTTAGTTACGAAAAGAATTAGTATTAATTTTAATTAATTATTTTTCTAACGAAATTCATTAATTATCGATTATTTATCAACTAGCCCCGATTAAATTCAACAATTAAGTACTAAAAGCCGACTGGTTAACTAATTATTTGATCGCATGCCGTGTCGTAGCTTTTGGTTTTGGGCAACAGGGCGACACCTTTCCTTTGGGTACTTCTGTTTTGAACGCCATGCGGAGACTTGGTGATGAATCGATTCTTTCTCGAGTCTTTAAGTCTAAGGAAAGGATAAGGAAACTTCCTTAAAAATAACGGGAATAGGTCTCCTGGAAGCATTTGGGCGCGGCATCCCAGCTTCACGGAATGAAAGTGAATCCGTCACATTAATAGTAATCACGTTCGTAAGAAAGCCTCCGAATTATTACGCTCTTATAACCGAGCACACGCGACCTGCTAGCTGCGGTTACGGATATGCAGTCAACCATGGGTATGATGTAATAACCAGTCTGAGATGTGTACTTTTACTAACCTCCTTCTGAGCTAACGCTTTGCAGGAACACTTGAAGGTTTAGAATCATTTTCAAAATAGATGTGCATCCTGAAGGAGTAACCAAAAGTTATTTATACCGGGGTGAGAAAGTAGTGGATAACCCTAACTGCTAGCTGCGGTTAGCCGCTACTGATAGGGGTTCCTTTCCTCATCATAATGGAGTCCAGCCCTGGTTCCTGAGAACTGGAGTTGCCAGGCAACCACGTCATGCTTTTAAGGATAGAAAGGGGTCTGGCCGACCCAGGGAATTCTGGCTACACCAGAAAGTTACCTTCACAATGACTACGGTAGGGTAATTAATTCACTGATTGGTGGAATGATTCTCCAATGATGAGAGAAGAACTTCTGCGCAGGAGAGTTTCGGTACTAACGACGGGTTTTATATTGGATTTCGGAGACCTTCTCTACTGAAACTTGGTAAGCGACTTGTCTTATAATACAATTGGGGCACCAATAGTAAGGTATGGTCCTGTTCTAGTGAGTTGTTTGATTTTGGCTACCAACCTACAGATTTGTGTCTTTACAGAATAATACAGATAAAAGCAAATTCCTACTGGGGGGGGGGGGTGCTGGGGAGTCGGGAGGTAGAACCATAATGGGAAAAACGGAATTATGGGAAAAGCAGAAATAAGGAAATTTTGTAGTAGAAAGTTTATAAAAAAGTTTCATCTAGAAATTGCCTGTTATCACAAGCATCGCAGATAAAATCACCGTTACAAAACCATCAACATTATGTACGTCCCTGTACTAGTATTTAATTGTCATTTTTTTATGTTTTCTCAAAATACGGTTAAATTAGTGGGTCATTAGGGGATCCCAAACTTAACAACTGAAGGTAGCTGTGAAAGATTAGGGGCGTTGGTTTTTTTGGTTCTAGGAAGACTCACCGCCCTCAATTCACCGCGAAAGATTCACCAAGCAGAAAGTTCACCGCTCTCTATTGAAAGAAATAAAATTTGTGAATGGTGCGGTTTATATCAGGGTAATGCAATGAGTATAGTCTAAGAGAGTATAGACTGAGAGAGTATAGACCGAGAGAGTAAGAGACTGGTACGTTTTTACTTATAGTTATATTAGTTATTGGTGGGATTTAGACGTTTTTGTTACAGAGGTGGACAACAAAGGATTTCATGTACATTAAGATGATTGGTATTTATAATCTTATATGTCGTGATTTTATACATTGTAAAGCTTGAGATGTAATAATTTACCAATAATGTAACATTGTACAGGCACCTACATATAAGTCTTTATTTATTACTAAATATCGATGTGAAGTGGGTATATGAATGTGAATGAAGCAAAGAGGGTGTGCCGAGACATAGTGTGTAGTGTGGCGGTCTATCATATCTGCCTATCCCTGGTGGGAAACGGGAGGATTGTTAGTTAGTTACGAGATGCGTTACATTGCATGTTGAATTGATGATTATACAAAGAGTTTATATAACAGAAAGGCTGGACAATCGAATGTAAAAAAGAACAAAGCTAAAACGAAATTCGATTTGAGCAATATCTAAGGGAAGAAACCCTATAAAAACATATAGAAACTACGGGGTACAGATATTCGATTTGAACAATATCTAAGGGAAGAAACCCTATAAAAACATATAGAAACTACGGGGCAGAGAAATTAGATTTGAAGAATATCTAAGGGAAGAAACCCAATAAAAAAAAATATAAACTACGAGGCACAGAAATTCGATTTGAACAATATCTAAGGGAAGAAACCCTATAAAAACATATAGAAACTACGGGGCACAGAAATTCGATTTGAACAATATCTAAGGGAAGAAACCCTATAAAAACATATAGAAACTACGGGGCACAGAAATTCGATTTGAACAATATCTAAGGGAAGAAACCCTATAAAAACATATAGAAACTACGGGGCACAGAAATTCGATTTGAACAATATCTAAGGGAAGAAACCCTATAAAAACATATAGAAACTACGGGGCACAGAAATTCGATTTGAACAATATCTAAGGGAAGAAACCCTATAAAAACATATAGAAACTACGGGGCACAGAAATTCGATTTGAACAATATCTAAGGGAAGAAACCCTATAAAAACATATAGAAACTACGGGGCACAGAAAACCCGATGAGTATGATCCAGATAATGTCCTTCATTTTATTAAAGGAATTGCTGATAATATTTCTTATCAAACTATTAAATTGTATCTTTGTTTGTGCAAAGTGTATTCTCATATACCACGACGTATGATAATGTACGATCGGGGTATTATTTGCAATAAATATCACGGAGCTGTTATTTCGTTGCCCCAAAAGCAAAAGGGCCCTTGTGCAAGAATTGCCCTTTGAGTCCAAAGCATTTGAACAATTTGTGAGTTAAAAAGATTATGTGTAGCTTGTTTTTAATTTTTTAAAGAAAGTTTATACCTCAGATTGTGATGTATTTCTTAAAGATTTTTCAGAAATTGACAAATGACGAAGCAATGTGCAATTGTAACCTTTTTAGTTTTGGGGCGACGATTTTATTTATTTCTTTTTAATACTTCTTTTTAATAATTTGTACTAAATTATTTTATTAAAATAATAACACTCAAATAATGGCAAATAATTTTTACTGCCGAGAATGTAACGCGGTGAACTGTGGGCGGTGATTTTTCCCTTCGGTGGACCTTCCTAATACCCATCTTTTTACTAAGACCACCAAAATTAGTTGAAATTATGACATCAATTTAGTTCATTTCACCACGACAAGCATACCGCTGTACTTCTACTCCAGCGGGTGTAAGAAGTAGCGTATATACACATCGTCTCAGGAAACTGCCGAAGATCAGTCAGCGGAGCAGGAACATGGCCCAAACCGATCAGTGCTCAGGTCCGGGAATTCCATCCGGAGCCATTCCTTAATCCCGTCTGATCTTTCCTTTCCCAAAACAAATACTAGACCCCCTCCCCCACAGTTCTCCCCAACCCACCCTCACCGTCAAAGAGCAAACACGGATAAGATTTAATAAGCGGTAAAGGAGAAAAGAATATGACGGTGGGGGTAGACGGTGGGGTCGATGGAGGTGGAGGGCCACTTAGGGCTATAAATAAGTCAGTCTTTGTGAGGTGGATGCCATTTGAGTTCCCTGGAAATCCTTCTGGACCGGATCCAGGCTGAGATAAAATATATATTGAGCGAATTATACAAAGGATTCGCCTAACGAGGCGCATTTTACAGCGCTTTGTGTCGGACGATAGTTTCCCGGGAAGTGGTCCTTTGCGAGCGGGAAGTGGGAGGAGGTCGCGGCGAGAATGATTGCGAGACCATTTAGGTTGGTTAGTGTGCTCTGAATCAGGAATAAGAACGGTAATAACGATAATGTTGTACATAGAAACACCAATCGTTCAAGGTATTACAGGGCCATGTAGAGCGAGGCGTCACGCGATGTTTAATGCAGTCAAGAGTCGAGCTTCCTCATTTCTCACAGTACATCGGTATTTGCCGGTACTCAACTTATTAAAGGTAGTTCCATATATCGGAGATATCTGTAGCTGTATATATACCGTGTTCGGTAACAAGTGGTATAGGTGGGGAACTCGGTAAACCTACATCACACAGGGAATCCATTTTTTTGTTGTCGAATGAACAGATCAAAATTCAAAAAATCTTTATTGTACAAATAAAAGTTTAAAAGGTACAAAGGGTATAGCTTATAGGTACATGCATTTATTAAAGTTAGCCCATGAAATACATATATGTTTATATAAATAAGATTTTTAAAAAATACACACAAAATATACATATATATACAAAATATACATATACGTGCGTTCGATCTCTATGTTCAAAGTATTCATCCAACTACAGAACAACTCACGGACTAGTTCATATTATTTTAGCTCCACCTAAAAGTTTATTGAAAGTGATTAAACAAACAAATCAGGAAGCTATCTATAGTGTTTCCTGTTTGGGTATAAGTCCTAACATATTTAAAAATCACAACAAAGTGATCTTACATAGTTTACTAGTAAAAGTTTAAAAGTAAAAATAAAATTTGGAAGTTTTAAAGTGTGTCAACGTCGGTAGTAAATAAATACTGTCCATGCATTGCCGAGTATGCCCTGAAGTGATTCTCTCTGACGAGTCGATATTTGTGTGCTCGGCATGCAAAGGCACCTTTCATCTAGCCTGTGGAGGGATAAAGGATAATACTTACCGTAGACTTACTCAAGAACGTCGAACCTAACAGAAGTGCAAACAACATAAAAGGGACACGAAATCCGCCGCTATTGGAACTACTATCGCAGCGGAAACATCCAGCGATAACACACCTTTGGAGCCCCTCAGAAACAATATGGCCAACAAAACATAATCGTCTTCGTCCGCCGCTCAGACGCCGACTAATCTAGAAGGCCTTCAGGATTTAGTCATGAATAAAACTACCAACTTGGAAAAAAAAAGCAAGATGATATCGTGGAACAAAATAATAAAACACTTGAAAGTATTCAGTTCGTGAGTGCGCAGTACGAGGACTTACTGACCAGAATCCTCGAAGTTGAGCTCCGTAATGATGAGCTATCAACAAAGAACTCAGCTTTGGAAGCCAGGATTGTAGTGCTCGAAAATGGATCAGATTCCAGGAACGAACCCTCAAGGCCAATAATTTGGAAATTATAGGTATCCCAGAAACCGAAAGCGAAATTTTGAAAGAAGTTGTTTTTAACATTTTTCAAACAACCGGGTCTCCCATTCGACTAAACGACCTCGATGCTGTTTATCGATCAGCAAAAAAAAGATCAATTATCATGAAGCTAAAGTCTAATCTCGTAAGAAATCAGCTTTTGTCTAATGTGAAAACATTCAACAAAAATAATAGGAATAGAGAAAAAAACTCAATACGTCGAAAATCGGTATCGCCGGCCCCCGCTTGCCGATCTATATTTCAGAACAACTGAAATTTCGTACTAATCACCTATACTTCAAAACCCGACATTGGCTAAAGACAAAAAAAAACAGATTTACCTCGATTAAAGCGGGACAAATATATGTTCGGAAGGATGAAGGAACAAAGGCAATTACTATATGGAATGAATCCAATTTGGCATCGCTATAAGTTTGAATTATTCGAACTCAATACACTTTCGAGGTATGTCTTGTCTCGCTCATCTACATGTGTTATTATAACATGCTACCGTTTCCGTCATTCCAACTCCAATACTTATTCTATTTGCAATCACTTATGTGGGACTACTATAATTATATTTGTTTTTTTTTTTATATATACTGCTGTATTATACTTACTTTGTGGAAGCGAATTCACAAATTCTGCAACATTTATTGAATCAACGTTCATTCGAATATTTTTATGATCCACTTCCCATGAGATATTTATAATGATACCGGTATAACTTGCAACATGAATGTGATAGACGATCTTAAAAATTTTAATAATTATTGTTGGAATTCTTATAATTTAAAAATATTTTATCAAAATATCAGAAGTATTTCAACAAACATTGATGATTTTTTGATATTTCTTGATCAATTTACTTATACTTTCGATGTCATAATATTATCGGAATGTTGGATCCATAAAGATTATACCACTAAAATTCGAAACACTTATATCAGAAATATCACACAACTATAAGTATTAATAAATCTAGAGGGGTTGTCGTCTACATAAGGGACGGAATTCAAGCGCAAGTAGACGAAATTGTATTATCTCAAGCAAACTGTCTAAAAATTGTACTGAATAATTATTTATGTGTTTTCACAATATATAGATCACCATCTTTTCAAAACATCGACACTTTTTTTAATTCGCTTCAATCAACCATCAACAGTTCTAAAAAATTTGCATGTCAAATCATTATAGGCGATCTCAATATTAATACTATTCCTCAATATCACCAACAATCAAACGATTATTTATGTCTTCTTACCGAAAACGGCTTCATTCAGACAATCAACACCGCCACTCGTGAACAGAGTGCGACTAAATCCAGTTTAGACAATATAAATGTAAAAATATTAACTTCATTGACTCATTTGTTATTCACACATCGATTTCGGATCACTATACTACAGCCCTCTGCATCAAAGTTAAACCTCCCCCAACCAACTCCATGAAAAGGCGAAAAGATATCCAGATAATATTTTAGTACAAGCTCATTACAAAAAATACAGGAATTTATGTAAAAATTTAATTAAACCCACGAAGGAAAATTATTATAAAAAGTTCATTTATGAAAATACATACTCTCCAAAACGTTCGTGGGAGGTTTGTCGTGATATTAGTTAAACAAAAAACAGTAAGTCTTCCGAAATTAAAACATTTAAAATCAATAAAATAGACTCTTCCAATCCCAAAAATATGGCGAATAAGTATTCCACATCAGTGGGAGCCACACTTGCAAAAATTTTTTTTTAAATTTAATATAACTGAAACCGAACTCGCCGACTTAATCACCTCTAATCTCGAGCATAAAATAGAAGATACCCCAACAACAACAAACGAAGTCTTAAAAATAATAGACGACCTAAAGACATCGAATGCTTGTGGACCAGATAAAGTCTCAACAAATCTGCTTAAAGTAATAAAATCATTCATAACATCTTCGATTGCGTTCATTTCTAATCTAAGCTTCCAATCGGGCATATTCCCTGATCATTTAAAACACTCAATTATGACATTGATTTACAAAAACGGAGATAAGTCGCAGATTCAAAATTACCAGCCAATATCTCTGCTAAACTCTGTCTCAAAAATCATTGAAAAAATTGTTAAGAACCGTCTCACCCTTTACCTTAACATAATAACATACTTTCTAAGAGACAATATGGCTTCCGAACAGGATTAGGTACCGAAAATGCTATTGCTAAACTGACGAAAATCATCTCCAATAATATCGACGGAGGAATTAAATGCATCGCGATCTTCCTGGATTTAGCTAAAGCTTTTGACACCATCTCGCATAAAATTCTTTTGACAAAACTACAGCTAATCGGTATACAGGGACAACTATTTAAATGGCTGGGTAGCTACTTAGAAAACAGAAGCCAAAGAGTTAATATCAATGATACTCTAAGCGATCCAGCCAATATTGTATTTGGTGTACCCCAAGGAAGTACTCTAGGGCCTATTTTGTTCAATATATACATCAATGACCTCTGTAACAGTAACCTTGCCGATCACATCATCACCTTTGCTGATGATGTGATCGGCAAAGGTGAAGGCAAAACCTAGGCAAAACCTGGAACGAAGTTCACAGTAAAGCAGAAATTGGTATAAACAAGGTTATGCAATGGTTAGACAATAACCTCCTTACTCAATACGGATAAAACTAAATTCATACGTTTCAGTGCAACGCAAGCGAGACAACCCAAAGATGTGCTGAACATTCTAAACGTAAAAGATCTAAAATCAATATATTATGCCATGGGTAATTCTTTACTTGATTATGCATCCTTAGGATGGGGCGGTTGTGCTAAAACAATTTTGGACCCCCTGGCAAAATCCTTAAAAAACTTGATATTTATACTTTATAATTTTTTTTTATAATTCATACTTTATACTTTATACTTTATACTTTATACTTTATACTTTATACTTTATACTTTTATACTTCATACTTTATTCTTTATACTTTATACTTTATACTTTATACTTTATACTTTATACTTTATACTTTATACTTTATACTTTATACTTTATACTTTATACTTTATACTTTATACTTTATACTTTATACTACTTATACTTTATACTTTATACTTTATACTTTATACTTTATACTTTATACTTTATACTTTATACTTTATACCTTATACTTTATACTTTATATGCTTTATACTTTATACTTTTATACTTTACTTTACACTTTATACTTTATACTTTATACTTTATACTTTATACTTTATACTTTATACTTTATACTTTATACATTATACTTTATACTTTATACTTTATACTTTATACTTTATACTTTATACTTTATACTTTATACTTTATACTTTATACTTTATACTTTATACTTTATACTTTATACTTTATACTATACTTATACTACTTTATACTTTATACTTTATACTTTATACTTTATACTTTATACTTTATACTTTATACTTTATACTTTATACTTTATACTTTATACTTTATACTTTATACTTTATACTTTATACTTTATACTTTATACTTTATACTTTATACTTTATACTTTATACTTTATACTACTTATACTTTATACTTTATACTTTATACTTTATACTTTATACTTTATACTTTATACTTTATACTTTATACTTTTTATTGATGATTCGTAATGCCAGGATATTTGCTTTCATTGATATACTCACATATTCATTGAATATATTCACTCCTGAAAACAGATTAAAAAAAAACACCGTACGATACACTGGTTGCTCCTTACGAAAAATGTATTGGACGTTGTTATCCAAAATCAATACCGTTCGCGATTCTCGATTGGGACGAGCTGCATCGTGTATCTAAAAAATATATTTGAAGGTTTTTTTTTTTAACTTGTTAATTTCGACTGTAGGAACTATTGGGGTATGTCTTGCGAATTACAGTGAATTCCGGTGATTTACGTTGATTTACGGTGAATTACATTAAATTTGGATGAATTACAGTGAATCACGGTAAATTTATGTGAATTACCTTGAATTACGGTGAATTACAGTAAATTTAGTTGAATTGTGGCGAACTACGGTGAACTCCGTTGATTTACGGTGAATAACGGTGAAATACGGAAAATTATGCTTATTTCCGGTGAATTAGGGTGAATCACGGAGAATAACTCTGAATGACGGTGATTTACGATGAATTACCCTGACTTACTGTGAATTAAAGTAAATTACAGTATTTTTTTATGAATTATGCTCAAATACGAAAAACTCCGGTTATTTCCCGTTAATTACGATGAAATACGGTGAGAAACGAGAAAAAAAAGGAAATTTGAGATAATTAAAGAGAAAATAATGAATTTTTACAAATAATCAGCGCTTTTTTTCTTTATTTCTCGCAATTAACCTAATTTTACCTTTAGAAACCATTTTTAAGGATAATTTGATGGAAGAATGCGGTTATTTAGCGTTGGTTTTCTTTAATTTTCGATATTTAACTTCATTAATAAAGTTGTTCTAATTAATAGACGTACCAACAGATGGCAGTGATTGCTACATTTACTAGTAGTGCCAAAAAGCACTGCTTTTTAGACAAAGATTTTACAACGCATTACAAAATTTAACTTAAATTCTGTAGCTGCTTTTGAAAGATGAATACGTAATCTAATAATTTTATAAATGTATCTCTCTTATTTAATATCTGAAAAAAAGTATCGCTTGTTAGTGACAATTTGGGGAGTGGGGAGTGAGGGGTGGTGGGAGAAGACATGCCCGAGTGGGAGAAATGGGAGAGTGGCTGTAGGGATGTGGGGGAGGGAGGGGGTATGTAAGGGGTGGCAATTAAATTTGTTTTTCGAATAGAGATGTTGAAGTATTTTTCAAAGTGAGATTATAGTAATTCATGATATAAATATTGTAGGTAATTCTAGATGCTTCTTTGTGGAGGGTATTAATCACGACGATTTGGTTATTTTGTAGTGTGGCATTCTTTCCACTACTTTTCGATTAGCTGACAGATGGGTCGTTTGGTTTAGAGAATGTTTCCATCAAGGTGAGGAATTGACGTGTTTGTATTATTCGTAATGCACGTCATTCACTCCACAAAACACCGTACGATACAGAATGTATTTTGCTCAATACCATACGATGTATCTAAGTTAAACGAACAGAATTACAGTGAATTCCGGTGATTTACCGGTGAATTACCAGTGCGGTAAATTTATGTGAATTACCTTGAATTACTACAGTAAATTTAGTTGAATTGTGGCACTACGGTGAAATTTACGGTGAATAACGGTGAAATACAATTTCCGGTGAATTGGGGTGAATCACACTCACGGTGATTTACGATGCTGACTTACTACAGTAATTTTTTATGAATTATGCTCAAATACCTCGGTTATTTCCCGTTAATTACGATGCCGAGAAAAAAAAAGAATTTTGAGATAATTAAAGAGAAAATAATGAATTTTTACAGATAATCAGCAATTTTTTTCTTTATTTCTCGTAAGTAACCTAATTTTACCTTCAGAAACCATTTTTAAGGATAATTTGATGGAAGAATGCGGTTATTTAGCGTTGGTTTTCGTTAATTTTCGATATTTACCCGACTTAACCGTAATTCACATATCAATATCTTACAGAAATTTACGGCTCTTCAACGTATTTTTCTCCTTATTTGTGGTAATTTATCCGATTTTACCGTAATTCGAGATAATCAATGAAAAATTACTTGATGTCTACGGTTATTCAGCGTTTCTGTTCTTTATTTCTCGCAAATGACCTGAATTTGCCGTAAGAAACCATTTTTAAAGGCAAACCATTTGATGGAAGAATATGGTTATTTAGCGTTCGTTTTCATTAATTTTCGAAACTTCAAGATTTAACCGTAATTCACCTTTACAGACGATAATCTTATAGAAGCTAACGGCTCTTCAACGTATTTTCCTCTTTATTTGTGCTAATTTATCTGATTTCAAGAAAATTTGAGATATAAAAAAAAAATATTACGTATTAGTAGGCAGTAGGAAAACAGCGAATTATTGAAAATTTAAAAAAAATCACCCTAGGCAACACTCTTCGTGCAAGATTTCTCTAATGGTTAAGCTACTGGCTGCAGGCTCTTGGTTGGGATTAACTCAGCACGTCGATAACCGGTACGCTACCAAGCCAATTTTACTGTTTGAAAAATAAAAGAAATTGAATGAAGACTAGGAATTACATATCATCAGAACAAATGTTTTTCATATTTCCAAGACACTTAATTGAGAGAATACGCAAGAGAGTACGCCAGTTTATGTCACCAGGTGCAATAAAAGCATTTGTTTCCTGAGAATTGATTTTTTGGATACTCCGTGCCATCATGATCGTTCCAAGACCAATGAGAGGGCACATTCATTGCGTGCACGTTTCGCTCGGCACATCCTATCTAGGGTGCGTGCAAGTTTACCCACTGTTTCCATTTGAAACTGAGATTTTTTAGCATGATCTCCAAGTGCGACATCCGGCACATTCATGTGACGGTATTCCCCTCGGCACATTCAGGTGCGTGCACGTTTCCAACTGATTTTATCAACTCCGTGCCATCCGATGGAGGTATTCCCTCGGCACATTCAGGTGCGTGCACGTTTCCAACTGATTTTAGCAACTCCGTGCCATCCGATGGAGGTATTCGCTCGGTATATTCAGGTACGTGCACGTTTCCAACTGATTTTAGCAAATCCGTGCCATCCGATGGAGGTATTCGCTAGGCACATTCAGGTGCGTCCCGAGCCGAGAGCATTTAAACAATGGATAACCTCAGTAATATCGGTAATGGCGATGGGTCTAGCAGACAGTAGTACCTACCTGACTATACTAATAGGTAATCATGTGCTCACAGCTTGTTCTTGTACTCGCACTGGTGTCTCGGTGGGTGTGTTAGTACTGTGTAGTTGTAGAGTGTGTGCGGTTAGGTTGGAGTGAGGGGTGAGGACTAGAGCGTGTAGTAATATTCGATGGTTCCCGATAGAAGATTGGAATGATCCGAGAATGGCAGCTTTGGTCACGTACAGCCATCATTAGCAATTCACGTGTCACCTTCTTTGTTTGATAATAATATTGTTTATCCAGTAAAGCTTTGTTTGTCCCGATGAGTAAAAGCTCTCATTAAAACATAATACCCCCGTGTTTACCGACCGTTGGTACGTTATCTGCCAGATAGATATTAGATATATTGACTTTCCTATTGGTATGTAGTGGTGGGCACAGGTCACAGGATACAGGATACTGGACACAGGACACAGGCCACTGGACACTAGATACTAGGCACAGGACACAGGCCACTGGACACTGGGCACCGAGCACAGTAAATAGGCCACTGGGCACTGGGCACTGGGCACTGGATACTGGGCACTGGACACTGGGCAGCAGGAATGAACGAATGACATATTTTGGATAATTATTAAAAATAAAAATGTTTTATTGTCTACTTTTTTATGACAAAATAACAAAAATCGATATCCTCACTACGATTTCCCGTGCTGAGGATTTCATTTATAAAATAAGTAATTACATTTCATTAAATTGACGTGCTTGATGAAAAAAATAAAATAATTGTAGGGTGAGGTGTTTTTCGCGCAGTTTAGTGGTTTCGGTGATAATATATATTCTATTTCAAATCTCCCTATGTAACGTATGGAGTGTTTTATTTGATTTTTAAATTTATTATGGCTGTTGTGATTTTTGAAGGATAGTGGGATTTTTTTGTAGAGTTTAGTACCATAGCATTAGAAGTTTTTTGATCCAAATGTTGTATTTGTGGTTCCTCGTTGCATGTGTTTTTGACTCTGAGATCTAGTGTTTCTAATGTGATTCTTGTTATTTTTAGTTTTTTGTATTTATGAATGTAAAGTAGTATTGTTTTATTGACATAATGTTAAGTTTGTTGAAGATTTCGTAATTACCAGTTCTTACAGGGACTCCAGTGGTTGGCAGAGAGCCAAGTAGATATTATTCAAATCTTTTGTACTGAGAACATTCCTGATTGCTTAAGAAAGTACTGCTTTTTGTTAATTAAATAAATAATGTGGTCAGTTCACATTATATTGTAATCAATTTTTACGCGTAGATATGTTATGAGGTTAACATTTTCCAATAATAGACAATTACATTGACCGTTTAAATGTGATAAGCTGTGAATTTTCAAGTTTAGGTTTGTATCTGAATGTTTAGTATTGTTTATTTTAAAAGCGATGAATTTGGTTTTATTAGCATTAAGTGCGAGTGAGTGATAGTCTAGCCATGTTTTGATTCTGTATAAAGTGATTTTTGCTTTCTTGAATGTTTCCGACATATTGAAGGAAACAATTGTTTTGTGGCTTGACATTATACTTACTTGAAAAGGTATTTAGTTTAGCACCACCTCAACTGAATTAATACGTCATTTGTCTACTGTATTAATGAAGTGGTACAAAATTAAATATTTTCGATAAAATGTAACCATGACTATCCCGTCGTAGTCAGTGATACTGTTGAATATTGTTCCGAACATAGAATTCAATTCAATTCAATAAAATTCTTTATTCCCTTTTAAAAATTTACAAAATTAACATTTTAAGGCATTTTTTAAGATATTTTTAAATAAGACAGATGTACAATATCTGAAATAATTACTTATAAAAATAATATAAGATTAAAATAGAGAAGGCAGACATATACTCGTACAATCACCGTAAATTGCATACAACACATACTGGTATTATACTCGAACAAGTAGCAACAAAGCTTTATGTTTAAACGCAGCTTTATTGATGCTAAATATGTCCATATCCAAAGTGATTCTATTTAAGAGCAAGATTGCTCTCCCCACCGGCATGACCATTGACAAGTTGGTCCCGCAGGCCGGGAGGTAAAACCGTCTACGCTGTCGGTGACGGAGTTAACCATCGAAATAATAATAATAATGATAATAATAATAATAATACTTGGACTATTTATACAGCGCCGTTTTTGTGAAAAATCACCTCAAGGGTTCTGTACAAATACTACTTGCTACGGTTTATCTTATTATGTACATATACAGAATCATAGAAATGAAGGCTCTCCATGATAGCCGAGTTTTCGAAACATTCGCGAATCAGTCTGAAGAAATGTAAATAAAGAATACAAATACGAGTGCCTTGCACGTAGATTTAAATGGAAACCGGTGTGCCTTTATAATAATATTTATTTGAAACAAACATTATTTTACAGTAATATTTCAGAAGGCTTTGACTATCCAACTAGGAGCAAATCCTGTTTTAGGACAGTCAAATTGATAAGATTAGTTCATATTAATATACAAAAAAAAAAAAAATAATAAATTCGTAGAATAGACGTAATATAAGAATAATATAAGAATAGGAAGTAATATTTGTACAGCGCCCCTGAGGTGATTTCTCACAAAAGCGGCGCTATAAAAATCATCCGATTATTATTATTATTATATACATGAAAGAATATAAAAGAATCCATAAAGTAAATTTAAGAAAAAAAAATTGTGTTTTTCTTTTTTTAAGTATGTTGCATTTTTTAAATTAGTCTAGAATAATAATGAATTACAAATGAGATGTAAAAGTTTAAAATATAAAGTATGAAAGTTTAAAGAATATAAGTTAATGATAATAAGGTATGATATGCATTTTTTAGTTTACTGTAGAGAAATAATAAATTACATATGAGATGTAAAAGTGTATAGTGAGAGTAAAAGTTTAAAGTATAAGATACTAAAGTATGATATGCATTTTCAAATTAGTGTAGAGTAATAAAGAATTAAAATTGAGATGTACAAGTATAAAATATAAAGTATAAAAGTTTGAAAAATAAAAGATTAAGTGTGATATGCTTTTTTTTACAATAAATTTAGTGTGTAGTAATAACGAATTACATATGAGATGTAAAAGTGTATAGTGAGAGTAAAAGTTTAAAATATAAGATACTAAAGTATGATATGCATTTTTAAATTAGTGTAGAGTAATAATGAATTACAATTGAGATGTACAAGTATAAAATATAAAGTACAAAAGTTTGAAAAATAAAAGATTAAGTATGATATGCTTTTTTTTAATTTAGTGTGGAGTAATAATGAATTACATATGAGATGTAAAAGTGTATAGTGTTAGTAAAAGTTTAAAGTATAAGATACTAAAGTATGATATGCATTTTTAAATTAGTGTAGAGTAATAATGAATTACAATTGAGATATACAAGTATAAAATATGAAGTATAAAAGTTTGAAAAATAAAAGATTAAGTATGATATGCTTTTTTAAATTAGTGTAGAGTAATAATGAATTACAATTGAGATGAACAAGTATAAAATATAAAGTATAAAAGTTTGAAAAATAAAAGATTAAGTATGATATGCTTTTTTTAAATTTACTGTGGAGTAATAATGAATTACATATCAGATGTAAAAGTTTAAAGTATAAAGTATAAAAGTACAAGTATATACAAGATTAAAGAATGATATGCATATATTTTTATTTATTTAATGGATAGTAGTAATGAATTACATAAGAAGATTTTATCAAAATTGTACATATATATTAATGACCATATGTTCGCTTTTGACCCTCCCTAAATCGAGAAGCCATACATTGATCAGTTTACGCAGGACGTTTGTACTTTTCATTTTCCATATATCGGGTATTATGTTGAACAATTTTGGTCCTAAGTATGAAAATTGCCTTTGAGCAAGGGATGTCATGGTTTTTGTTGAAACTATTGGATTACTTCTTGAGTGTCTGGTGTCGTGATAGTGCTCGATACATGGGTAGTGGTGACATTAAGAACTTGCATTTATTTGAATAATTCATCACTGGGGTACCTGAAGGGTTTTTTAAGGATGACTCTTATTAGGGATTTCTGCGCTTTTGCCAGGGGGTCCAAAATTGTTTTGGCACAACCGCGCCCCATCCTAAGGATGCATATTCAAGTAAAGAATTACACATGGCACAATATATTGATTTTAGATCTTTTACGTTTAGAATTTTTCTAATAGTTATGAAAAGGTGAGTGAGTTTTCTGACTTTTGTGGCAATTGAGATGACGTATTCTTCCCATCTCAGGAATTTATCAATAATGATTCCTAAATATTTTACACTATCCACGAATTCTAAGTTATTGCAAGAACAAGTATTTATTTCATTGCAAAGGTGAGCAGTAATGTTTAGCACATCTTTGGGTTGTCTCGCTTGCGTTGCACTGAAACGTATGAATTTAGTTTTATCCGTATTGAGAGTAAGGAGGTTATTGTCTAACCATTGCATAACCTTGTTTATACCAATTTCTGCTTTACTGTGAACTTCATTCCAGGTTTTGCCTAGGTTTTGCCTTCACCTTTGCCGATCACATCATCAGCAAAGGTGATGATGTGATCGGCAAGGTTACTGTTACAGAGGTCATTGATGTATATATATTGAACAAAATAGGCCCTAGAGTACTTCCTTGGGGTACACCAAATACAATATTGGCTGGATCGCTTAGAGTATCATTGATATTAACTCTTTGGCTTCTGTTTTCTAAGTAGCTACCCAGCCATTTAAATAGTTGTCCCTATATACCGATTAGCTGTAGTTTTTTCAAAAGAATTTTATGCGAGATGGTGTCAAAAGCTTTAGCTAAATCCAGGAAGATCGCGATACATTTAATTCCTCCGTCGATATTATTGGAGACGATTTTCGTCAGTTTAGTAATAGCATTTTCGGTACCTAATCCTGTTCGGAAGCCATATTGTCTCTTAGAAAGTATGTTATTATGTTCAAGGTAAAGGGTGAGACGGTTCTTAACAATTTTTTCAATGATTTTTGAGACCTAGTTTAGCAGAGATATTAATTAATAATTAAAAGTAATTTTGAATCTGCGACTTATCTCCGTTTTTGTGAATCAATGTAATAATTGAGTATTTTAAATGATCAGGGAATATGCCCGATTGGAAGCTTAGATTAGAAATGAACGCAATCGAAGATGTTATGAATGATTTTATTACTTTAAGCAGATTTGTTGAGACTTTATCTGGTCCACAAGCATTCGATGTCTTTAGGTCGTTTATTAGTTTTAAAACTTCGTTTGATGTTGTTTGGATATTTTCTATGTTATGCTCGAGATTAAAGGTGATTAAGTTGGCTAGTTCGGTTTCAGATTTATTACATTTTAAAATAATTTTTTTTGCAAGTATGGCTCCCACTGATGTGTAATACTCATTAGCAAAAATTTGCCATATTTTTGGGATTGGAAGAGTCTATGTTATTGATGTTCAATGTTTTAATTACTGTTTCGTTTTACTAATATAACGAAATGCTTCCCACAAACGTTTTGGAGAGTATGTATTTTCGTAAATGAACTTTTTATAGAAATTTTCCTTCGTAAATTTAATTAATTTTTTACATAAATTCCTGTATTTTTTGTAATCAGCTTGTACTAAAATATTATCTGGATACCTTTTCGCCTTTTCATGAAGTTGGTTTCTTCTGTGGATAGATTTAACAAGGCCAGGAGAGATCCAGGGGGTGAGTTTAAACTGGCTGTTTGATATGCGTTTCTTGCTAGTATTTTTAGATATATATGAATGTACTTTACTAGTGAATTACTTCATCGCAATGTTCGTGTCAATTTGGTCAAATACGTTTTGCCAGTTTTCTGAACGCAAGACCTCAAGTAAATTAGTGTAGTTTGTTCGAGGGACGTATTTAATTTTAGCAGTTGGGTGAGGTTTAACTTTGAGGCAGAGAGCTGTAGAGTATAGTGATCCGAAATGGATGTGCGGATATCAAATGGGTTAATGAAGTTAATATTTTTTACATTTATATGGTCTAAACTGGATTTAGTCGCACCCTGTTCACGAGTGGCAGTGTTGATTGTCTGAACATGCCGTTTTCAGCAAGAAGACATAAATAATCGTTTGATTGTTGGTGATATTGAGGAATAGTATTAATATTGAGATCGCCTATAATGATTTGACATGTAAATTTTTTAGAACTATTGATGGTTGATTGAAGCGAATTGAAAAAAGTGTCGATGTTTTGAAAAGATGGTGATCTATAAATTGCAAAAACACATAAATAATTATTAAGTACAATTTTTAGACAGTTTGCTTGCGATAATACAATTTCGTCTACTTGCGCTTGAATTCCGTCCCTTATGTAAACGACAATCCCGCTAGATTTATTAATAATTATAGTTGTGTGATATTCTGTGTAAGTGTTTATAATTTTAGAGGTATAATCTTTATGGATCCAACATTCCGATAATATTATCACATCAAAAGTATAAGTAAATTGATCAAGAAATATCAAAAAATCATCAATGTTTGTTGAAATACTTCTGATATTTTTTTGAATTATTTTGAAATTATAAGAATTCCAACAATAATTATTTAAATTTTTAAGATCGTCTATCACATTCATGTTGCAAGTTATACCGGTATCATTATAAATATCTCATGGGAAGTGGATCATAAAAATATTCGAATGAACGTTGATTCAATAAATGTTGCCGAATTTGTGAATTCACTTCCACAAAGTAAGTATAATACAGCAGTATATATAAAAAAAAACAAATATAATTATAGTAGTCCCACATAAGTGATTGCAAATAGAATAAGTATTGGAGTTGGAATGACGGAAACGGTAGCATGTTATAATAACACATGTAGATGAGCGAGACAAGACATACCTCGAGAGTGTATTTAGTTCGAATAATTCAAACTTATAGCGATGCCAAATTGGATTCATTCGATATCGTAATTGCCTTTGTTCCTTCATCCTTCGGTACATATATTTGTCCCGCTTTAATCGAGGTAAATCTGTATTTTTTGTCTTTAGCCACTTGCCGGGTTTTGAAATGTAGGTGGTTAGTACGAAATGTCAGTTGTTCTGAAACATAGATCGCCAAGCTGGGGCCGGGGATACCGATGTTCGACGTGTTGAGTTTGTCTTCTCTTTTGGGATTATTTTTGTTGAATGTTTTCACATCAGACAAAAGTTGATTTCTTGTGAGATTAGACTTTAATTTCATGATAATTGATCTCGGTTTCTTCTGGTTATTTTTTTTTTGCTGATCGATAAACTGCATCGAGGTCATTTAGTCGAATGGGAGAACCGGTTGTTTGACAAATGTTTAAAATAATGTCTTTCAAAATTTCGCCTTCGGTTTCTGGGATACCTCTAATCTCCAAATTATTGGCCTTGAGGGTTCATTCCTGGAATTCTGCGCCATTTTCGAGCACCACAATCCTGGCTTCCAAAGCTGAGTTCTTTGTCGATAGCTCATCATTGCGGAGCTCAACCTCGTGGATTCTGGTCAGTAAGTCCTCGTACTGCACACTCATGAATTGAATACTTTCAATTATTTTATTATTTTATTCCATGATGTCATCTTGTTTTTTTACCAAGTAGGACGTAGTCGATGGTGTTTTGTTGGCCATATTTTTTTTGAACGGCTCTAAAGGTGTATTATCGCTGGATGTCTCCGTCGATTTAGTAGTGCCAATAGTGGTCGATTTCCTGTCCCTTTTACATTGTTTGCACTTCTGTTGTGTTCGACGTTCTTGAGAAAGTCTGCGGTAGGTATTCTCCGTTATCCCTCCACATGCTAGATGGTAGGTGCATTTGCATGCCGAGCACACAAATATCGACTCGTCCGAGAGAATCACTTCAGGGCATACACGTAAAAATTTCAAATTTATATTTACTTTTAAACTATGGAACGTATTGCATTGCACTACCCCTACATACCTCCTGGAATAAACAACTATTATCACTTATGGAACGTATTGCATTGCACTACCCCTGCATACCTCCTGGAATAAACAACTATTATCTCTTATGGAACGTATTGCATTGCACTTCCCCTGCATACCTCCTGGAATTAACAACTATTATCACTTATGAAACGTATTGCATTGCACTTCCCCTGCATACCTCCTGGAATAAACAACTATTATCACTTATGGAACGTATTGCATTGCACTACCCCTACATACCTCCTGGAATTAACAACTATTATCACTTATGGAACGTATTGCATTGCACTTCCCCTGCATACCTCCTGGAATAAACAACTATTATCACTTATGGAACGTATTGCATTGCACTTCCCCTGCATACCTCCTGGAATAAACAACTATTATCACTTATGGAACGTATTGCATTGCACTTCCCCTGCATACCTTCTGGAATAAAGAATTGTTATTATTATTATTATTGTAAATTTCCTGTTAGCGATACAAATCAGCATTCTAAGCTGGTATTATTATAGCGCTCAAACCGTCTAGCATTTCCTTTCTGTCATCTTTCATCAATTCACAGTGCCAGAGAATGTGGTTGGTTTTGGTAAGTATCGCCACATCAGTTCGGACGAGGAGACAGAGATAAGCCATGAAGCCGCCCCCTGTAGGCTGAAATTTGGCGCCTTTTAAGAAATATTAAAAAACGTTTCTTCTATGTGAAACAGCGAAAATGAGTTAAGAATTTACCTACCGCCATCTCTGAACAATTAAACACTCAGCCTGCGAGCTGAAGAGTGGGCGGGAAGGGTGGAGAAAGCACCACCCGTCATAATGCGATGTCCTCTCGTCTTTCTTCTCGCTCTTATGATTTTCTAAATACTTCCCTATGTTAGATTTTAGATCTTCTGGTGTTTTTTCTGTGTTTCACCATATCACATAAGACGGGCGCACACGACGCACGACACAGTGGAGCAATTTAATCTGCATAACTTATGGTTTTGGCTGGGAAATATATTATGTGATAGGCATTATGCACTAAATAGCGCTGAAAACGCATTTCCCGCTGTGGCATTACCCCCCGTATACCACCTGCCACGCTGCGATTGATGTGCCCCTCTGCATTGCTTTTATCATTTAGTGCCGGTAACAAACCTACCTGGCTCTACGGACACATGATGTAAGCATCCAGCTAGTGGACAGGCGCAATGCGGCCTGTACGCTATTCTGATTCTTTTTAAAGAAGATTCCTTTTCCCTTTCTTTAGGTTTAAACACTTCGTGCGGAATTCCGGAGAGACATATTTACTTTATCTTTATTTTTTTAAATAATTTTTTTAAATTTTATTATTGTTATAAAGAGATGGTTGGAAATATAGTTAATTATCGAATCAGAAAAAGCGTTAATAGTGAATTAAATTTAATAAATAATCAAATATTATTTTAAAATAGCTATCTGTTGAATTTATTTTCATATTAATATTAATAATATAAATATTTTTTTTTTTTTTTTTTTAATATAAATTTATTATGCAATGTTTTATAATAATTTTTTATTTACATTTTTGTTTAATTACTTACCTACATTAATGAATTTTTTGTTTATTCTTACATTATTGTGTTCTAAATTTATCATTTGTCTATACTCGATATTATTATTTTTAGTATTCTATATATTCGTGATGAAGAAACCATCGCTTTCGAAACGTGTGTAAATCTGTGTATATTAATAAAGCAGTGAATACAAAGTAATTTTTAAAATCATTTATTAGATTATTAAGTGCTCATTTGAAAACACAAATTGATGAAATATCTTCAAGTTCCACGAGATTTTGAATCAAAACTTTTTAAAACAATTACATTATATTATATTGCATTTTAATCAATTTCTTTTTAATTAGCATAAATACGCATTTTAACGAAGAATTACGTTTTGTAAAAAGTATCTACCTCCATTTCCATGGTTCCAGATATAATTGTAAACCTTAATGTTTAAAGTTAATAATAAACTAGTTGGTGACTTACTCAAAATTGAAGTACGCAAATATTGATATTGTTAATCAATTTCATTTGCTGAATGACAGCGGACAGCTGACAGCTGACAGTTGTCATTCGAGGGAACCGGAACCGCAGTTAAGTAAGTGTCTTTAAGCCTAAGGAAAAGGATATGCAATCTTCACTAAAAAGAACAGCAGGAGGCCTCCTGGAGTGGAATTCCCATTAGAAGATATAGATGTTGACATTTTGGACAATTCACGGCGGCCGCGGCAAAGAGGAGAGTCGTTTCGGCCGGCCGAGTCAGATAATTTGAGTATACCATAATAGTTAATGACTTATGAAGAGATGAGAAAAACAAATGTTGTAGAGTAAAAAATTATGTATATGTGTTTGATAGGTTTTTTTTAAATTTTTTTTTTTTAAAATTTATGTAAATCAAATTTAATAATGTTATTATTAAGTTCTGCAAGTATTTTTATTTGTTATTATTGTGACAGCTGTTTCGGCGTTTAAGGCCATTTTCAAACTGTGGTTAATCCACATTGCGACGCCTTATTTATATGATTTAATTTACCCCTACTCCTTTAAAAATTTGGATTTTGATTTATTATCGGTAAAACCGATTTAGTTAGAATGCAATTAAAATTCTGAATTCTGTGAGGTTTTCACATTTATAATGTGTTTTTACTCGTATTTAACTGACAATGTTTTCTTAATTGATTTATTTAAATGTGTTGTATTGTTTTGATAATGTGAACATACTGAGAAGCGGTGAGCATATTATTTTCATTACTTTATTAATTAATGTTATATTAGGATCATTCGTTCGTTTGTTAATTTGTAATTGATCAGGTAAATTTAATCTTAGGCCCTTTCTTTCTATATGTAAGGGTTTAGGTTTGTTGTTGTCAAGCGGGACGTGATTATTTACTAAAAGATGTTCTGCGAATTTTGAAGAAGTGCTTTTATTTTTATAACATCTAATATGTTCATTGAATCTAGTTGAGAAAGCCCTTCCCGTCTGCCCAATATAGGTAGCGTTGCAGTCAGCGTGGTCACATTTAATTCATTTATGCCACTATTATTAGGTTTGGGATTTGATTGAGTTTTTTAGGCTTGTTCCTATATTATAATTGGTTTTAAAAGCTATATTTAACCGACATTTTTTAATTTCTTTTGCAAGTTTTACAGATATTGGACCGAGAAATTCCAGACATGCAAATTTTTCTAGTTTATTATTGTGTACCGGATATATTAAATTTATTTTATCTTTATATTACAACGACATGTTACTCTTATTTTTTTTTTAAATTTAATGTTAATCAAATTTAATAATATTATTATTAAGTCCTTCGAGTATTTTTAGTTGTTATGCTGTTTTATTATTGTGACAGCTGTTTCGGGCGTTCGAGGCCATTTTGAAACCATTTTTTTGATTTATTTAAATGTGTTAAATTGTTTCGACAATGTGAACATACTGAGAAGCGGTGAATATATAATTTTCCTTACTTTATTAAATAATGTTTAATAAAGTAAGGAAAGTAAAGTAAGTAAAGTAAGCGCCCTTGAGGTGATTTTCTCACGAAAACGGCGCTATAGAAGTAATCCAATTATTATTATTATTATAATGTTATATTAGGATCATTCGTTCGTTTATTAATTTTTAATAAAATCAATTACGGAAACATTATCAGTTAAATACCAGGAAACGCATTATGCGGGAAAACTTCACAGAATTCAGAATTTTAATTATTTTTTAACAAAATCGGTTTTACCGATAATAAATCATTATTTTAAAAAAAGCCGTCCAAATTAGAATGTGGTGGGAGTGAATAAAATCATATAAATAAGTCGTCACAATGTGGATTAACAACAGTTTGAAAATGGCCTTGAACGCCGAAACAGCTGTCATAATAATAAAAACTAAAAATACTTGCAGAACTTAATAATAACATTAAATTTGAAAACATTAAATAAAAAAAAACAATTATGTAGTTTTACGAATTAAACACAAAAACAATTAATATGTTACACTTAACTCACATGAAATAATATGTAGTAAACTTGGAGCACGTTCCAGGGTGGTAGATACCATCAATATCCCCCTTGTGAAAGACAACCATTCAGATTGTAAACGTTGCTTGAAATGGCTTTAGGCGTATTTAGTGACCAGATCAAAATAGCCAGGTACTTGCCCACCTTCCTCTTCCCCTCCCCACTACCTTCGGCCTTACAAAAAACAATGGGAATATTGACGTATACAAATGGAGTAAACATGAACGTTCGAAATATGGACCATCTAAATGAGGCCAATTGGCTACATTGAGATAACACGGGCTTCAGTCGATTACAAGCGCTCGCCGGGAATGTATCTCTAAGGTTATTGGATAATGCCTACAAGATTGCACAAATCGTTCTGGAAAAAATAGAAAAAGCGATGGTGTAAACTTTTATCGGTTTTATCATAATCTATATACTGTAAATTGATCTTTTTATTACCAAAAAAAAATCGACATCCCCTTCACTACCCTTCGTATTTCACACGCGGGAACTACTTTTTCGACTGATTTTGCTGGGAACGTTGACTTTATGTACGAGAATATACTTCTATGAATGGGGATGCCATAGTCTCACCGGCTCCGGTTGGCTGGGAGCAGTTTTGACTCTTGTACAGTATTCACAAAAATACATATATTTTTTTTAAACATAGCCACTGCACACAAAAAATATAGCGAGGAGGATTTCTGTATTCCACGGTGTAATTCTTCATTCTTCCTATTGTACCAGACAGGTATGTGTAGGTGACTGCAAATGTATTTATGATGGTGACACGCGGCGCCGGTGAACTATGGCAGCATTGTAGTTCTCTGTCTGCCCCGCCGCCCACTGTAGCACATTATCTGTCCTACATGGTGGGTCATTATACCACGTGACCACCTCCACCACCCAATAACCCATGCAATGCTCAGCGGTGGTAGTATAACTTACATCTCGGTAGATATCCCAACAATCTTCTTTCACAGTAGAGTCATGCAAATTATTCGAGAAAAACACTCACCCGATACTGTGATGTATGCTGGAAGGCTGCGCCTCCGTTGTCCCGTCAGGTTCTCCCAAGCCACGCAGCTGTAGGCTGGCACGGAGTCCGCCGGGCCCACAGCTCTGATGTGCAACTCCCAGCCCGCCCCCGCCACGGAGACCCGTTCTCCTGTTCAACACATACGCGTTAGTTTCCCGCAGGTGGGGTACGTCACTAACTGGTATCGGCTACGGCTACCACACTCACCAGGCTCGCTGAAGTCGGGCTGCAGCAGCTGCTGGTCGCGGTACCAGCCGGCGGGGCGGTGCAAAGCTGGCGGGGACTCCTGTCCGGGCAGGGAGCAGCGGAGGACGGCGAGGTTGCCGGCGATCACGTGCGTGGGGGCCACTCGCGGAATTACGTCCTCCAATATCACTACGATTAAATTATAAATATTAATTTCATATTTTTTAAAAACTCATTCGACTCTTTCTCGTACTGGTGATCAGTAAAACTCTACTCTGGAAGAAAGATTTATTTTACTTTTAAAACTAACTGACCATCACGCCATTTCCGATCATACGCCATCATGCGGCAGAAAGGTCGGACCGCCAAACAACTTGATCTTGGCATAAAGTTCTTGCTCCATTAAAGTAGTTTAATAGGACGTGTCATTTATTTCCCACGCTTACCTCTATGTACAAGCTCAGAACATGGACAGCTGGCAGCGTATTGCGACTAGAAGGCGCGTGGAAGGAGTTTATGTGTGTTATACAGGGTCTGTCGCAAAACTATCGAGATTTTTTTTTCAGACAATTTATTGCCAATACACGTACAAACACTTAACCCTTTAGGTGACACATGTATTTTTTAAAAATGCTGGAGAAGTGTCGATAATCCATGAATATATATATTTTTTATTTTGATTACTTTTATTTTTAGACACATGTTCTCAATAATGTGACGTAATTTTAGAACTGTGGGTAACGCGTGACGAATTTTATGGCTCGAGCTATATATCGTTCTGTGGCACCCAAGTATAATAATGTACCGGAACGATATACATTTGTAGCGTTTCTTCCAGTCTTGGAAGAAACCCTGGAAGGCAGAAGACGGAACCCCCTTCAGGCACTGCGTCAAAGAGGTTTTCACCCCATTCAACATCTCCAAATGGCGTCCTTCAGGATTAATGATCAAGTTAGAATATTGAAATTGTTAAATAATAATTTTCCTCAACACACAAAACCTTAGAATATTCTGGGTCGATCTAGTGGAAATGTATGTGTTTGATGTTAAAAAATATATATATTAGAAAGTTAATAGACTGGTGGTAGTATGAGGTGAGTAGGTATCTGAAGATATAAAGGCTCGATAGATCGCCGGTGTAACTTTATGGAGTGTGGTGCAAAAAGTTAAAGATGTCAAATTTTGAGAAGTGCGTGTTAAAAGTATGTTTTGCCCCATAAATAAATGAGTTTTGCTTAGAATTAGTGTTGCAACCAGGAAGGCTAAGAACTATATCCGTTTTAAGAGTTCCGAGCAATCTGCGGCGGATCTGCCAATTTTCTACAGAAAGGGTACATCTATTTATTTTATTTTAGTACATAAACAGGCAATTTGCCCCAAACTTACATACATTAATGTTGAAAAATAATAATAATTAAAGCGTAGAATGAACGACAATTATTATCTGGCAAAATGATAATGAAGCAAATGACAAACAAGTGAAAGATTGAAAACATACTACATAAAAGTAGGTACATAAATTAAGTCATTATTGTCACCTGTGCTAATGGTATACTGTTTTACATTAGCCGAGATTCATCGATCTTCCAACGATAACATATAAAAAAACCGCGGCCGACTCTTGGTGATTTATATGGGGACGGTAACTAAGAAAATATATGTGTGACTAATTATAATAAACATAAAGAAAGTGAGTGGAGAGGTGGTGTCAAGAAGTGTAGAGAAGTTATGGAATTAAGAATTGAAATCGAATATTAATAATGGTTTAAATAATAAAATAAGTTTAGTATTTCAGTAATTTATTTCACGCTAGGGAAGTTTAATAAATTTGTTTTGTATATTAGTAAAGAAATGTCAAAAATGTCTATTAATTTTAGATAGTAGGTATATGTTGTGATCGCGCCAGTAATTGGTGAGTTCTTTGCTGCATTAGTGTTCTTAGCTTATACATGAAGAGGCATAGTATAACCTCGTTGAAGCATTTAAACTAACGAGGGATAGCAGATCGGGACTATAGCTTGACCACAATCTAAAAACCAGGCGCAGACTCGGTCTCTTCCCACGCGCAGAATGGGTGGAATTATTAGTATTTTGCTGGCTCTCGTAGGTGAGAGTTCTGCGTTGGAATACGTAAAAGCTCGTTTTACATGTACAATATTTGAAGAGGTAGCAATCAGAAAGTGGGGCAACCGGTGAATCAATTGTTCATGTATTATCTTCAACTCCAAACAACTTCCATACAAGAAGAATATTACTGATGATGATTTTCATAAGGAGCAGTAAAGGCTGTGAAAAAATATCGACATTCAAAAAATATCAGGTGGTCTCAAATGATTGCGTAATTTTAGATAGCCGAAGAGAGTACGCAAGGAAACTTCTCGGAAAATGATGTTTTGTTGGAAAAGTGTCCATTAAAAAGTGTCATACAATCCTTGTATTTTGGTACCTCTTTCAAAATGAGGAGCGAAGGGCGGTTCATTACAAATGAAGAAAACAATTTAAATAAAATATGTATTGTCAATATATATTTTTGCAATTTTTACGTATTTATTTACAAAAAAAATAATCATTGGGAATGATAATTTCTAACGGCCGTTCTTCCCAACCTTACTGAGCAACTAGTGAGCCGAAATTTTTCCTCAGCACTGTTTAAATGCACAAATTCGACTTTCCCAACGAAATTCTCAGTCAAACTTGCGATCATCTTAAGTTATCGATTTTTGTGGATTAAAGTTCTCCTCAGTAAAAGACTAGTTATAAAAAGTGTCAACAGAGTGTCAAATGACAGCGTAAACGTCAAATGTCATAGATATCTATGGTCAAACGTCATTCGTTTCGCGAAATATTTTTTGTATCTATTGTGTATTGACAATTTTGAATATGGAGAGCGAAAATCAAGATATTTTTAATGTAATACCAATAGCGGGTATGGACAGCGAATATGAAGACATCGACGATGAAATATAATTGTTGATTGAAAATTGAAAGAACGCACGAAAGACAAACGTCAAAAAAGTCTACTTCCGTTTTCGCGGCATTTTAGTAAAAGTCAAGCTAACACTTTATGTTTAACATATACGTTTTTAAATATAAAATGTTCGTGTTTGTATTACAATATTTAAGACAAATAATATGTATTCATAATGAATAGAAAATTAACTCGTCTATGTATTGAAAGTTTTTACTTTGATGTCATTTTATTGACTATGAACGTGTGGGGGTACAATTATGTTTTCCATAGAAGTGGGCGAGTCCTTCATAGACAATTTAGGAAGTTCAGAGATAAATGTTTGGAGACAGTCAAATAGAGCGAATACTTAACAAAACACTTGGCTGATCGGTGGCTCAGATTGATCATTCTAAGAGTTGGGGAGAACGGCTGTAAGTGTATGTAAAACGTGCTAACCATGCGCAGTTCCTTTCCGCACCCCCCTTCGTTCCGGATGGCACTACGGAATGGTTTTTTGTTTGTAGTAAAACTATATCAATTTTTATTATTTAGCAAGTTATGTAGAAACAACAGATATGACAAAGGACGTAATTTTTGTAAAGTTAACAAATTTTTTGTAGTTTGGTTGTATTTGTCATGCAAATGCTTCAAAAATGTATTCTGTATACTTTCTATTAAATCTATGTGTACCTTATGTTGAGGATTACATATAGTGGAAGCATACTCCAGTGGCCTTCTGAATAATGAACAAAACAACATATGTTGAGGATTACATATAGTGGAAGCATACTCCAGTGGACTTCTGACTAATGAACAAAACAACATATGTTGAGGATTACATATAGTGGAAGCATACTCCAGTGGCCTTCTGACTAATGAACAAAACAACATATGTTGAGGATTACATATAGTGGAAGCATACTCCAGTGGACTTCTGACTAATGAACAAAACAACATATGTTGAGGATTACATATAGTGGAAGCATACTCCAGTGGCCTTCTGACTAATGAACAAAACAACATATGTTGAGGATTGCATATAGTGGAAGCATACTCCAGTGGACTTCTGACTAATGAACAAAACAACATATGTTGAGGATTACATATAGTGGAAGCATACTCCAGTGGCCTTCTGACTAATGAACAAAACAACATATGTTGAGGATTACATATAGTGGAAGCATACTCCAGTGGACTTCTGACTAATGAACAAAACAACATATGTTGAGGATTACATATAGTGGAAGCATACTCCAGTGGACTTCTGACTAATGAACAAAACAACATATGTTGAG
>JAHDVE020004376.1:0-30431 GCA_022606495.2 Halesus radiatus | reverse complement strand
ATCTATTACAAAAGTGTATAGCGTGTAGTGACCCCATCTACTGTAAAAGTGTATAGCGTATGGTGACCACATCTACTGTAAAGGTGTGTAGCGAGTGGTGATCCCATCTTCTAAAAAACGTAGACGATCTAGTACTCACAGATGCCCGCTTCCACCATGTGAGTGGGCCATTCAGTCTCACATATTTTTATGTAGGTATATACTGCATTTGTAGAATCCCACTTCATAAAACCTCCTATGGACTAATAATTTTAAAATACAATACAATGAAGCTATTGAATTCCCTTCCTAGGGACATTAGAAATACGCAAACCAAAAGTTCCTTTGAAAGTAAGATCATTGATCACGTCCAATAAACCTTCCTATCATGTGTATTTCATATTGCAGAATGTGTATGCATTTATGTGTATTTATGTATATATATGTACTGTTTGCATATAAATATTTATACATAACATTACGCCTTTTTGTCTAACTTATATTCAACTACTTCAAATTTCTTTTCAATATTTATATTTTAAAATTGGTTATTTTTTTTTAAATTGCTCAATTGTAATATGTTTCTTTTTTTTTAGGTAATACAAAACTAGCTGAATAACCACCACTGTAAATTGCCATCTCAACACAGGCGTTTCAGACCCAGTGAGATGGAGATGGGCCGTGGTTAGTAAAAACAGTAAAAATACGATTGGTTATATATATATTACCATACGAAGAAGAAGTATATATATATATAATTAAATAAAAATGAAAAGTTTTCCCAATTTTTCCAAGTTCTGAGCCAAGTCTGTTCATACAGCTTATCGATTACACGGAAGAAAAATATTTATTCATTAACGCAATTTTCTGTTTATTTTATACCCGTTTACTTGAAAATATTCAAAATCGAAAAAGTTATTATTGTTTGAAATTTTATTTCCGTCCTTCGATTCAGGTCAAATAATAAAAACAAATTCTAAACTTTTATTACAAATAATAAAAACAAAGAGGAAGGTTCTAATGTATTAAATATTTCTATTGACAAAAATCAATAAACTCACAAAGCGCTAGTAAAAAGGTATAAGAATATAAAACATAAGAAATGTTAGGTAAAGCACAAATTAAGGGACACAAGTTGTTAGCAGAAAACCAACATAATATTCGATGAAAACGACATTCATTGCACCCAATAACGATATAACTAACAAGGTTTTAAAGATGCTTGGCTTCCTTTGCAGAACATTAATTGATTTCAAGTCTTTAGATTGTATGAAAACGCTCTGCATTTCATAGTCAGAAGTCGAGTGGAGTATAATTCTTTATATTTCTTGGACAATAACTATGCATCTTTTCTTTGCAAGAGTTTTAATTCACAGTACACATTTGTTACATAATATTAATAATTTGCTTTAATTTCGTCATTCACTAGCATTCTTAAAACTAAAACGGATAACATATGTTTCGAATATATATGTTTTAAAAAATGAACTTATATTTTGAAAGTTCAGAAGAAATTAGATATTTTTGGTGGGATTAGCAATTTGCAGGGGAGAGGGTCGGGGAAGAAGTCAAAATATGGAAAGATGGTTAGCAAAGGTGACTTACAGGGTGCTATTATTTTGTTAGATAAATTATTTTTTCATGTTATATTTTATTTTTATATAATACATTTATTAGTAAATATATTTATAAGCATGTGAAAATACAAAATATATTTGTAGTATAAACATTTTTACACAATAAAGTTTCAAATACAAAATGGTGTACGAATTATATCCATTTTATGTAAACCATTTGATCTTTTTGTTTTTTTTTTTAGTCCTCCCTCCTGTGCTGAGGCGGACTAGGGTAAATTAATTTAATGTCATATAATTAGGTGTGTATTACATGTCGTTTTTAGTTATTTTTAAGGGTATTTCATTTGCCTATTTCCGCCAGACTTCAATTCTAGACTAAGACTGGTTAGAATTTTCGATTCCTTTTATATCTGGGGGAAGGATGTTGTGGAGTTTCATTAAAAAATATATGTAGTTTCTTTGTCCGAGATTAGGTTTATGATATGTAATGTTTTCATATCACTTTGAGTTGATCTAGTATCATGAATAAGTGGTCTAGTGGGTAGTAATATTAGATAGATAGATAGAATAAAAACTCTTAAAAAAAAGATGGGATGTAATTCATCTATTTTACACTCTAAGAATGTAGAACAGATTCAGCACAGATTTCTTAGATACGTAAATTTTAAGCTTACAAAATTACAACCATTAATTATGTATATTTGACGATTATTGCAACTAATTACGTTGTCCTATTTTTTAAAATTCTGGTTGTATAACATATAGTCATTACACACCTAATTGACAACCCTGCCATCGTCGCCACTATCCATATACCGACGGGGCGCACAAGACAAATTGAAATATTTTTTGGAACAAGTACACGACCAACTATCGAGAGCGCAATCTGTACCAGATTGATAAATCCTAAAAATTATCTGATCGTAGTTATCGATTTTTTTTACAGTGTTTCCACTGTAAAAAAAACTACTTGAGGGAAATAATTTCCTTCAAGGCCTATACCATCTTTGAGGATTCTGTAGCAAGCTGGTCACTTAAGCGTGGAGCCCTATACCTAAGCTGGTTACTTAAGGTTACACCAAGCATATCAATGGAGGGCTTGTTGGGAAGATCGCTATTAAAGGGAACTAGATTGTCATTTCGATCGTTTTTTGACGTAAGCAAGCATGGTTGGGTCTTTAAAACATTAAATTCGAGGAGCTTATTCTTACAGCAAGAGGAGACCCTCTCGAGGTAACCGTCCAATCTCTGCTTCAAAGCCTTCCGAGTTGTTGGAGTTTGTGTGCCCTTTGGGGGCTTATCAAACAAAAAGCTATCATGGACTGTACTGTCATCCGCGTAAATATGGATTGGTGCACATGTCCAGAAGTCATTGATGTGCAACAAAAACAATATCGGCTACAGAACCGATCCCTGTGGGACGCCAGCATTTATTGAATGCGAGGAAGAGATAAAACCGTCAGCAAACTGTCTGAATCGATCTCTCCCTAAAAAAGTCGGCAACCCACATACACAAGGATACGGGAAGTCTGTGAGAAGGCATTAGTGTAAATGTGATTAGTGTCATAAAATTGTTTTAGTGTGTATTTTATTTCATGTAAATGTGAAGTATTTTAAAAATATCGTTTACCATATTTACGCAGCTTGTGCGGAACAGGTCCTGTAAAAACCTGCCGCACGTTTGGAAGAAGAAGAAGTGGCCGGGCTGGCCGCTTCGACGCGTCAGAGAAGGAGTTAGGTAGTGGCGTCTTGAGAAAGGCAAACGACTTTTGCTTGAAGAGGAATAGCAGGATCCAGAACAGGAGAAGTCCAATTCAAACAGATGATCTAGTGAAGAAGGAGGCAGGCGAAGGCGAGAGAGGTAGAAGTGTTGAAGCGATGGTGAGAAAACACTGATTTTACAAGTTTTGTGATTTTGTTTCGTACTCTCCTGCGGTACCGTGACGCAGATGTCAGACAGAAGAAATGAAGCGTTTACATCTGCCCTTCTAAGTTTCAACTCCACGAATTTCACTTCATCGTGCCTAGTATGACGCCACATGACAATTAATGAACGAAACATAAATTAAAATTAAGTATATAACTGCGTCCGATACACAGTTTATCAGTTTTAATTTAATCTACGCTTTTAAAACTTTTTGTACAATTTTCTATACCACAATATCTTTTTTACAAACTATGTAATAACCCAGCTGGGCATAAAATCAAATAATTAAATATGGTGATATTAAAATATCAATACATATTATTATACGATGTAATTGATAATTTGTCACTGCTTTTTAGCCACGCAATTTGAACAAGTACCAAATATTGCTAATTATCATAGCAACCCATTTATTGAAAGTTCCATGTTTTCACAAAATGTACACAACCAGCAGACAATCATATTTCAACCTGTAATGTGATTGATTTCAATCTCTGGCAATTTTTTTATTAATAATCACAAGCATTAGTAGTGACAATAATGTCATGTACAACCGTTGTATGCACCACTTTTTAACTCAATATATTTTTATAAGATCATGTCGCGTCCTGCTTGGGTACTTGATGCTTGAAATTCTATGGTTAGAATCACTTTCTTTACAATTACTACACGCAGGAGGCCCCGAGGGAAATAATTTTCCTCAAGACCTATATCATCTTTGGGGATGCTGTGTGGAGGGTCTGATGGAAGAACGTTATGGGCGTGAAGTATGATCAATTTTTCCCTACTTCTGGTAAATTGATTAAACATTCAAAAACCGAAATTCTTTCTTGAACAGATTGTTCAAATTCTTTGCCCTAAAGGTCACTGGCGATAGCCAATGGGCGCTTTTGTAATTTCCCCCGGTACGATGACAGTATGGTGACAGCACGGTGTCTGCACGGTTACGGCATGACTTTTCGTGGACTTCTACGGATAGCCGTGCAGTCGATCGTTTTTATAATTTACGAAGTGGTCGTGAACGGCATTTGTGTAGTGTTTGTATTTCATAAGAAGTAACAACACACGCCGTCAGCGCGCGAGAAATGTTTCGCAAGTTATGGAGGTCGGCGGGGAGCGGGCAAGGCGGGCTTGGGCGGACAGGGTCTCGGAAAGCGGGATTTACTCACACATCATATTATCCTTGTAACTCCACTTTTAAAACTGCCGCGACTTTGCAGGGAGCTAGGTGTCCAAAAGCTACGGCAGGGCGAGCGTTGCCGCTGACGGTAAATTAAAAGGGTATTCGTACAAACGCATGCATTTTGCTTTCCTGTCATGCCATCACGGCAAGCCGTGCCATCGCCCTGCCGTTCCGTGCAAATTATAAAAGCGTTTAATGGGTTTAAAGGTAAACTATTTTTTGTCAAATCTATAGATAGATTACACATCTAATACTTTTCGTTTTCTTTATACAAATTATTCAGACGTTCAAAATATAACGAGTAATCTATGTAAAACGTACAATCTAATCATGGTAAAAAAAATCATTCATCAAGTAGGAACAAACCAAGCCCAAGAAACTCATAATAATATCTACAAGCAATACATACAAAAAAAAAATTTTTTTAAGCCTCCCCGAGTATTAAAAATAAAAATAACGTAAACAGTCTAAACTGCATAGTGAAGCGTGAACACCGCGTCCGGTAATTGCACTGTTAGGGCAATAAACCGCATTTGCGTGCTGCAATTTAGGGCAATCAGCGCCGCCATTGCACAACTTTATGATAAGCCCTGACTGGGGGTCGATCGACCGCCTCATTAAATTCACATTTTAAAATATGCTCGATTATTAACCTCGCGATTGGCGGCGGGGGAATGGTAGCAGGTCTTAATATCGAAAGATATCAACTGAAATTTTGCTCCAAATGTACCTATTGAAAAGCGATTTTTTTTTAAATCAATTAAATTGTCTTAGGGAATTATTCAATCTTTTTGAAATTAAAGTAAATTTATATCGTGCCTTCAGTAGGGCGGATACAAAATACTGTCTACTTTTAGTTTTTTGATAACAGTAATGTACCTACCTATAGAACCAATGTTGCAGTGTTTACATTTAAATTCTAAACCATAGGCTCTACCCATATGAGCTACTTCAAACACAAAAAGACTAGAATCATTCCAGAATGCATTGCTCCGAAAATTCACCAAAAGTCCCTGGTTCGTCAGGAATAGCGTAATAAACACGGGCTCGATAATTCCTCCACTCCGAAAACATATAATAGATTTAGCCAAAAAATTTTACTCCAAATTAGAATCGAACTCGAATCCCTCTATATCCAACCTCAGCCGCTGGACCTCCAGCACCGACCCTCTCCGTCTCCGCCCAAACTCCATCTTATACCCTCCATTACCTTAGTGAGCGGGCTTAAATATATATCAGCAAGCGCCACTAGCACATTAAACACAATTCACAATTATTTGAAATAAAAATAAATAAAAGCCCTACAGTAGCAATAGGCAACCCGCTCACTGGGTAGAGAGGATTATTTCCAGATTTATGCACCTCTAACCACAGTTGAGACAGGAAGAGGGAGGAATGTTCCCTGGCACTATACACAAAAATTTTACAATATGATATATACCATACCTATGGTGGGCAAAATAAGGTTAAGAACCTTCTAAACCTTATTTTGCCCATTATTCCTCCCCCAATTTTTTTACTTATCATTTAATAAGATAAACATGCAGTGACTCTTTTATAACACCCGATGTGGAAATAAAGTGCGGACGCCGCGCGGGGACAAGGGCGACGCGTGTATGCTCACTCGCTGACTCCTGAATGCCCCGAACACACTAAGAAAGTTAGAAAAATCATCGATAATACTGTCAATTCTTGCAAGATTGCAAGGATCGCATTATTTAACAAAATCTTAAGTGCTACAAACTTATCTTTTATTGATAGGCTTTTATTAACTTCATCTACATTTATATGAGACATTTCACGCGAAATCGGAAGTTTTAAAATGTTTTAATTCAAATAAAAAAATCGTACAATTTAATTTATATCTCAATGTAATGGAATCTTTCAGTTCTATTTTCACTCATTTACCGAACTACCGATATATGTGAATTTTCACACACGTAATAAAAATCATTAAAATTTATACGAGTATAATAACAAAAAATAAACAATAAAGTTTACTTTGCTTTATTAGTAAGTGATTAGCGTGTTTTTTTGTGTTTTTAGAGTATATTTTTTTTACCTGCCCAAGCCCTCTCGGTGCCATCTCAACGCCTCCCAATTTTCTCTGGGTTTTCTACTACCCCCCTGAAAGTCTCAAACGCCCACAAGGGGGCGTTATCCTCCACGTTGAGAACCTATGTTCTAAACTAACTAACTAATTCATCACGTCGTAGGAAGAGAAGATGGATCGCCAAACAACTCAGTCTTGGTACACATTCCTTACTTCATTCACATACATGCATACATAACCTTCTGTTATTCAGACATGGTACGAATCGAGTATTTGGTTCACTTGATCTTGCCATGTATTCCTCGGGCACCCCCGACATCTTCTACCATTCACATTCGCGTCATATATCCTTCTTATACCCCTTTCTTTGTTTATCCGCTCTACATATCTAAACTATGTGAGCACCCTTTTTTAAATCTTACTCATCAGCCTAGCATTCTTCACGAATCTTATCATTTTTCATTAGTTACACGCATACGCTTCAGGGATCACATATTTTCACCAATCAGTCTACTTTCACACTTCCTCTTCCAGTTCTATGCTTCACTTTTTAATAATTATTTTTTCATAATAAGCCTTTATTAGATACTTTAGTTTTTGTGTAATTTCAAAACTAAATTTTGAAATAAGCTACAATATATACCTACAACCTAAGCCACGCAGGTCAGTTCTCAGGTAGGCTTAATATGTATTCTCGTAGATTGCTAATTTTGTTTTAAATGTAATTTCTCTTGGCGATGTTTGAAATACTCTTCAAATACGTTCTTTGCGTTTGTTTTGTGAGATCAAATGCAAAATATAATATAATTACTGCTGTCAAAAATATGAAACCAAACATTTGCAAGAAATGCGAAAGCAATTGTATTCTTCACTATTAGCCCTTATGATCTTATGAAAATAGTATTGATTCACCCCACTCGGAAATATATGATGGTATGGGACATGATATTACAAGATTCGATTTTGTATATTTTTATCTGCAGCGACAAGTGCCTAGTCCTGATAAAAAAGCTTTATAAAAAAAATTCAACGAAAGAGATGTAGGAAATACTGATTTTGATTAAATTTTTCAGATTGAATCGAACGGAGCTTTTTTGTTCTTGAAGTAGACTTAACATAGATAGATGAGAAACTATATAATATCAGAAAAGTAATATAAAATAGAAGGCCTCAATACCGCCGTGGTACACGCAGGAGGCTCTGCGAAAAAAAAAATCTCTCAGGGCATGTGTCACATTTGGGATGCTGGGTCTTTTTAAGGCAATGAAAGAGAGGAAGTTTTGAAAAGAGAAATGAGAAAGGTGTGAGGGATGGGTGGGTTAGTGTATGCAGGAGTAAAGGATGTATGAATTCCCCTCACTACGGTCGAGACAGTCCGGCTGGACATCTCCAAAGGATCTCTTTAAACTGGCCTCTACCAATCCGGCTCGCTACGCAGCTGGTGGGCAGACGCATCCGCCGCCAAAACCTGGACAAACCCCACCCCCATAAACCTGGGAACCACTGCTAAGTCACCAAACGTAGAGAACTACTTGGGGTGACATATGGCAGATGTGTTAGTCGTTAAATGGGCTCACGCTAGAATGCTATCTGTTTGAGGCTTTGAGATGATAATTGATAGTTTTTACTAGACAAAAGTGTTTCTACAGTTTGTTATGGAAACGAAAATAAATATTATTTTAATATTTTTTTATTTATTAAAATAAATATTATTTTAATATTTTTTTATTTATTAAAATAAATGTTATTTTAATATTTTTTTATTTAATAAATATTATTTTAATATTTTTTTTATTTATTAAAATAAATATTATTTTAATTTTTATTTATTTATTTTAATAAATATTATTTTAATACTTATTATTTATTTGAATATTTATTTATTAACTTTAATGTTATTTTAATAAATATTATTTTATTAACTTTAATGTTATTTTAATAAATATTATTTTATTATTTTTAGTATTATTTTCTACAATGATTGAAAATAAGTACATCAATTATGTTTTTGTAATCATTCGGATTTAGATATTCATTTAATGATAATTTTTATTTATTTTAAAAGAAATATATATATATAAAACATCACTTTCTTAACTTTCTTGACTACATACATATATTTTTTTATTAATTGTTATGAAGCGAGTCCCTAACAAACTAAAATTGATAAACCGCGGACCAGGAATTAACCATAAATAAACATTAGTTGTCTATGATAAGTATTTCTCCCCTCCCTTTGGTAAAGGGAGGGAGGGGGGAAGCGACCACAGGGACAGTGGAGGAGTCAGTCTTGCCTGGAGAGCCGACCTGTCCGCTGCCTTCGCACTGCTTCCAACAACAAGGGTTCCGTTCCAATTTACTTAGTTATTCATTTGCCTTTTGCTTTTAGATAAAACTGAAATCATTTAAACTCATTCAAATTCAGTCTATCTTTTAATAACCTGCAGTCGTTCACAGAAAGGTTAAAGCTTTTCCTAGAGCCATTAAATTCCGCTATACAATATACGCCTGCCTACCAGGTATATAGCAAAAGAGAGTTGTTTTTATTTTGAATTCCCTATTCCTGTTTATATGTATCTATTCATCTATCTATCTATCTATTTATATGTATTTGTTTTTATTAATGATAACTAAGCGGTAATTTCGAGAATCGCCCATCAACGAACTGACAACACGACTAAAAGACGGGTGTATTACATTCTCGTATACATCCCTCTACCCTGAGAAGAGCTAGTTTGGGGATATTTTATATATTAAATCTATTGGTGAACTTTACTAAGATTGCCAATACAAATGTGCTTACGTAACGGAACGAGGTTCTGTGGCCTGTGACTGTGGCCTGTGACTGTGGCCCGAGGTTCTGTGGCCTGTGACTGTGGCCTGTGACTGTGGCCCGAGGTTCTGTGGCCTGTGACTGTGGCCTGTGACTGTGGCCCGAGAAATTCGGTACTGTGACAGTGGCTTCCATAACGTGGGGCTACATTCGACAAATGACCGCTTATTTATAACATAAATATTCAAATTACCCTGTATATATTTTTTTTGTGTGATTTTCTCCCAGTGAAGTGTCTAGGTAACTCTGGAAATAACCGCGTGTTTTTAGAAAGTGATTTCTTTTTCTCTCTCAAACGCCGCCATTTTTGAATATTGAAATTCCGTTCGACGACACGTGTCAAAAATCGCATCGATATAAATCTACACAATCGTTCAACCATTTTTAGCAACGTTTCTTGCAAACGTAGCCATTTTTGAATATTGAAATTCCGTTCTGGAAAGTTTTTTCAAAAACACGTGTAAAAACAAAAAAAAAAAACTGTGTTTTCAGCAACGTTTCTTGCAACGGCGGCCATTTTTAAATATTGAAATTCCGTCGGGAAAAAAAAACACGTGTAAAATCAAGCTACCAGCGTCGTTAATGAATTGACCGTTGCCGTTTAACATCTTTACATATCGGGTATTAATAAACGAATTCCTTGGTCGAAGTCGAAATTAAAATCTTAATTTTAAAGATTTAACCGTTGTGGATTTCCGTTTTCGAAAAGTGTACTTACCTCCGAACATTGATATAAGAGTGTAATCGAAGATCGCAAGTAAAAGCGTTAGAACTACAGATAAATTCGCTTTTATAAAAAAAAAAAATAATAATAATATTTACAAGCAGATATTCGAGCGCCGCCATTTTGAATTTCGACGCTTGTTCTAAAAATTTGTTTTCGGAAAACACTTGTGAAAGTACATTCGTTTTAATCTACCAACGTCAAATAGTGAGCGGATTCATTAAATATTAAAACGACAATAAATATACGTTCGAAAGTATTTTGAATAATAAACATTATTTGATAACAGACAACACATCGAAAAACCACGCTTTCATTTTTAGAAATACTTCTCGGAAATTTTAATACCTGCCCACACGGTTTTGCCTCTCCGTTAGGCATAACTACAAATCGTTAACAGCATTGTTTCGAATAGTTCGGCTTAATCAAGCTCTTGTTTACAATGGACACCTTGATCAATTTCAAAGTAGGCATAATAGCGAACATTGACTCTTTAAGCAGTCAACAACTAAAGAAAGCATTGAAAAAACGTGGTCTGGCTGGAAGCCAAAAATTGAGTTCTTTACAGAAACGAGCAAAAACGTACAAACTTCACTATTAGGGAAGGGCAACTATTTCGACATTGCCCAGCCGCCCTCTCTATACTGGAGGACTACTCATGGAAGCTCGTAGTACCGTCCGAACGGCAAAGAGCTCTAATAGTGGAGAATCACGACTCTGATAAGGCTATCCACCCCGGAATTTATCGAACATATAAAAAACTTAATCTCAGACATTATTGGCCGGGATTGTTTCGCCAAGTTCGCGAATACGTATCGAAGTGCGAGATATGCAAAGCATACAAGCATAGCACGTCTGCTCCTCTGGGACAGATGAGTACCCAAAAACGGGTGGACAGACCCCTACAAGTATTGTCGATCGACCTAATAGGGCCTTTCCCAAAAAGTTTCGCGGGATATATGCATATTCTGAGTGTTGTGGATACGTTCACCAAATTCTGTTGGATCTTTCCATTAAAAATTGCCACGGCACAAGCTATAATAAAGCTTCTAGAAACGCGAATTTTCTTACCGCACGGCACGCCCAGGTCCATTATATGTGACAATGGTAAACAATTCATTTCCAAGGTATTTAAAGATTTTTTTGTGCAGTTACGGTGTGCCCGACATATTCTACAATAGTTTTTATACGCCAAGAAACAATGTTATCGAGAGATATAACCAGACCATTGGTACGGCTCTAGCAATACTGGTAGAAAAGAATCAAAGATCATGGTGTAAACATCTGGATAAAATCCAGGCGGCTTTAAATAATTCGGTAAATATAACCACTGGCTACACGCCTTTTTTCCTAGATCACGGCTACGAACAGTCCGTCATGGGTTCCCTCCATGACACTCCGTTCCCAAGAACCATCTTAACCGCGAACGACTATGCTAACCGATTGGAAGAACTGTCCGCCGTTTACGGCGATGTCGGCGATGCCTTGTTTGTTGCGTACCAAAAGAGCTCCGAAAGATATAATCTCAGAAAGAAATGCGTGACGTATGCTGTAGGCGATATAGTCTGGAGGAAAAACTTTGCGCAGTCCAATTCGGCGGCTTACTTCTCAGCCAAACTTGCCCCGCGTTTTATAAAAACAAAGGTAGTTAAAAAGGTTTCGGATGTCGTATATGTGCTGGCAGATGAGGCGGGAAAGCTCTTGGGTAAATACCATATCAAGGACATGGTCAAATTAGGTACATCCGCAGAAAACCAGTAAATGTTTCATGTATAACAAAAATTATATATATGATCTATTTTTATATAAACGAGGCGAGCCCTTTTAGTAAGACTTGGTAAAATAATGTTTTAAGCTGTCGTTTTAATGTAGGTAGATGGTCGCAAAAATAAACGATAACAATCGGGCAGATAAAAATATCTTTCAACCATTTGGGTTATTCTGAAAAATCACGGACAATACGTTCAGTTAAGCTAGTTTTATGGGTTTTCATAGTAATAATATAATCCTGAAAAAGCTTTTAAATAATAAAAATGTGAAAGTTACTTAATTACTTTGAACGGAATGCCAGAAGACAACAAAGGAAATTTAACAATAGAATTCTACAATGCAAAAGGGTATTTTATGACCTACTTCTAATCCGTCGAACGGTCATCCGTTACCAAATGCACTTTGGGTTTTTTTTGGGGAAAACCTAGAGATGTCTAGCAATTTTGTGACTTTTGACAAAAAGGAATGACTCGAATGAGTTCGAATCTCAGAGTATAGTTTCATTGGTTGCTTATATTTATTATAGCTTGGTTCGGTTCGGAAATTATTTCCAAATAGGGTCTTAAATATTTTAAATAACGGCATAATATTTTCGAACCCGGAATGCTGAGAAGATGTTACTTCAAATGAAATTTAATTATTGGAGAAACGACCGCGGGTTCAAATCCCGGCGAAGTAACTTCCGTTTCAGAGGCGTAGGCTCCTTTTACCTGCATTTATTTAGTGGTAAAAATACTACCAAAAATAGAACTTAGTGTTTTAAGCTTCGAAAACAAGATTCCAATGTACGGGTGACTTACATAGGCAGTTAAAGTCAAGACTGAGTGACCGAGTTCAACGAACGAAAAAATTCTACAATATTATTGTCAAATTAATATGATTTTACAACAATATAAATCATCATATCAGTAATCATTCGATATCGGAACCGAATTAAACTGGATCAAAAGTTTATAATAATAATAATAATTGGATGATTTTTATAGCGCCGTCCTTGTGAAAAATCACCTCGAGCGCGCGGTACAAATATTTCTAAACTAATTATGTACAAACAGATACAGAAGAACATACTTACCTGGCAGGTCGCTTCAGATGAAGACAGTTTTATTAGAAATTTTATTTATAGAAATGGTAGTTTTACGTGGTTATTTGTTGCTCCCATTCTATTGAGGTTACAGTTATTAGAAGATTGGAGGCACAAAAGGAGTTGGTATTTATGAAAATACTTATAATTTTTAGGACCGGAAAGAATTCATAAAATGAATTTTAGGACTCGAAAATATCTATAAAACTACCTTAAAAATCGTAAGAAGCTTTTAATAAATATTAGCATTTTGTACACTTTGGTTATTTATAGTGGACGTGTTTGCGCACAGATGCGTGAATTTTTATTTTTACTTAGTTAATGATTTTAAGTAAGTATTAACCGGCTAGCTTAGCTAAGCAATTTACAGGTGAATTTCTTCAATTTATGGATACGATTGTCTGAAAAGATGCGATTTAGGTTTAGTTCCGAATTCTGTTGAGTCTTTGATAATTTTTAAGTCAAGAGCGGTTCATTCCGGACTTTAGGTCCTGACACTGCAAAAGCACGATCACCGAACTTAGTATTTTTAGGTGCGCACTTTGATTCCTTCAGCCTGCCGATAGCTGATAACGCTGCTGACCTAAGGGTGGACTGCCGTTAGTTGGTATTTTCAGAAATACACAGTTCTAAAAAGTAAACCGGAGCCATTCCGTTAAGTGACTTAAATACCATCCAGCAGAGCTTGAACTGGACTCTTTCAGGACATTTGAGCCAGTGGAGATTTTTGAGATTCTCTGACATATGAGAATATTTAGATACGCCGGTGATTAGATAAATCTTGCTGCAATGTCGAATACTGATTTCAATTTGTTAATTTGCTATTTGGGCAGACTCGCATATATTCCGTTGCAGTAATCTAGACGTGACACAACATACGAATTGATGAGTTTAGTTGCTTCTGTTGGCAGGTTTATCCGTACTGTCTCTATTCGCCTCAATTGAAAGAACCCTGTACGTACAGTTCTGTTTACACGACCTTTAAAGGAAAAGTCTGCATCCAGATGGACACCAAGTAATTTAACACACGTCTGCGGAGTAATGTCACTTCCTGAAATATTTATTGGGGAGTTATCAATGATATGCTGACGTCTGTTTATGGCGGTCTAAAAAAAAAAAAAAAATTCACCTAAAACCAGCAGACCGGTATCGTTTGTTTTGTTTATTTGTTTTTGTAGCTTTATTTAGATGTAAGCAAATTTTCATACATCTAGTAATAAAAAACATATGCTACATAATAAAATAAATAGATTCATAAAATAGGGTTTAAGAAATACAGTTAATACAAATAGAAATCCAAGTCATAAATTTTTCTTTATGTATATAGCACATGTTTTACGGAAAGTGCCAAGACTTGAGACTTCCTTTAGGGAATTTTGTAGGTTATTATAAAGTTTTTGCCCTTTATAAAACACGCTGTTCTGTGTACAGAAGAATACGGTGTGTACGGGAGAATACGGTTTTTTAAACAGTTATTACTGACTGATCGGATGGATAAAATATTAATACTTAATCTTTTTATAAAGAATATTGTTTTTAAAATACCTTTGAACGAAAAGTGACTAGCAACAAATAAGGGAAGCTTCTTCTTCCATCCTCTGATCTCTTGTTCCTTTTCCCACTCATAGCGCTTTCCTTTTTCCTCCTTCCCACATGTGTAAAAAACCGTAAAGTACCTTCACCATTTCAAGGGGACGCCTGAAAAAATGGTGATGTGTACATTCTTACATAATAGCCATTCGGAGTAATTAACCGGGTGGCTTAAAAATAGTACATTTCAGAGCTTGGATTGATTAACATTTTTTCAATCTCCGATATCTTTTTAATGAATTTATAGCTACAACAACTAATAAGGTTTTCTTGTAGACCGGAATATAAAATACAAGATGGCGCCCAATAACATCATTCTGAAGGAGTGATAATGATCGGTTATGACGAATAATTAACCGTTAATTATTTTTTTACTTTACGATAACCCAACGTGGGATAAATAAATACGCATATATTACCTTAATAATAATGATAAAATAAAATAAAAATGAATATTTCCTCTCTAATATAGCTAAAGACAGTGCCAACGGCCAGGGAAGGGTTCTATCGGGATTCTGGGCTGGTGGAAGAGGTAAAAAGCTGGAATTTATGTCGGCTCGATGATCCAGGATATCTCTAGGACCGGACAGGTTCACGATGAATCCATTTTTCCTTGATGTCTTTCCACGAATATTCGTCAGCAACTATATCGTTGCATTCTTATTAACTTATTATTATAACTAAGGGATTCTGACGTAGGGTCGGATATATGTCTTGATAATTGATATCCGGCTCGATGGTTAAGTACATATTCTGACACTAGGCAGTTGACCATATAATATGTATTCATGCAACCGATATCTAAAGTCAGTGCCCACCGCGGGCCGGGGGTTTATTTTTATCGAACAGAATTACGATAGAATTAAAAATATTACCCTTGAGTGTCTTTCAAAGGATATTCGCGCATTGCAATCTTATAACATAAATATATATATCATATGCATATCTAAAGACGCCAGGGTGTTGTGGTCAGTTACAGAATCACGACGAGATAATTACCCTTGCGTGTCTTTCATAAGATATTCGCGCATTGCAATCTTATAACATAAATATATATATCATATGCATATCTAAAGACGCCAGGGTGTTGTGGTCAGTTACAGAATCACGACGAGATAATTACCCTTGCGTGTCTTTCATAAGATATTCGCGCATTGCAATCTTATAACATATGCATATCTAAAGACGCCAGGGTGTTGTGGTCAGTTACAGAATCACGACGAGATAATTACCCTTGCGTGTCTTTCATAAGATATTCGTACATTACAATCTTATAACATAAACATATATATATATATCATATGCATATCTAAAGACGCCAAGGTGTCGTGGTCAATTACAGAATCACGACGAGATAATTACCCTTGAGTGCCTTTCAATTCCATCCCTATAACATATATATATATATAATTCTATAAAACTAATTCTCTTTTGCAAATAGTGATACTTCAAATAATTTCGCTCGCCCTCTGTGAAACCACCTTTCTCTATATAAAATTTATTATTCTTTTTCATTGGCCTGCATAAGTAGGTAAAGTTAATTCATATTAGTATCGTTTCGCTTCTCAATCCCACGAATGCCCATTAATTGTATATTTCTAATATTTATATTATTTTGCTTTCATGTTGTTGCTTCATCTTGAGTCTTTTCATCCTGGCTGAGGGTTGTGATCCTAGCTCCAATCTCCAGGATGGGAAAAACGGCTTCAATCTTTGCATGGAGAGATGCAGACATAGACGTTCGAGGCGCCAAGGATGCCCGATCACTCCGACCTATTTTATAATAATGAACACTGTATTTCACTATGTAAAACATGTACCTTTGCGGCCTAGGTTTTTAATGCTGAATCTCTATGTGGACGACTTTTCTGTTGCCTATAGTTAATCGGGGTTTCACTTTAAGGGGGTTATTATCCTAAAAACCTACATTACGAGGGGAGGGTTTTTATTTGCGTTGACGGGGAAGTGTTATGAAGCGAGTCCCTAACAAACTAAAATTGATAAACCGCGGACCAAAAATTAACCATAAATAAACATTAGTTGTCTATGATAAGTATTTCTACGCTCCCTTTGGTAAAGGGAGGGAGGGGGGAAGCGACCACAGGGACAGTGGAGGCTTCAGTCTTGCCTGGAGAGCCGACCTGTCCGCCGCCTTCGCATTGCTTCCAACAACAAGGGTTCCGTTCCAATTTACTTAGTTATTCATTTGCCTTTTGCTTTTAGATAAAACTGAAATCATTTAAACTCATTCAAATTCAGTCTATCTTTTAATAACCTGCTGTCGTCCACACAAAGGTTAAAGCTTTTCCTAGAGCCTTTAAATTCCGCTATACAATATACGCCTGCCTACCAGGTATATAGCAAAAGAGAGTTGTTTTTATTTTGAATTCCCTATTCCTGTTTATATGTATCTATTTACCTATCTATCTATCTATTTATATGTATTTGTTTTTATTAATGATAACTAAGCGGTAATTTCGAGAATCGCCCATCAACGAACTGACAACACGACTAAAAGACGGGTGTATTACTTCTCGTATACATCCCTCTACCCTGAGAAGAGCTAGTTTGGGGATATTTTAAATATTAGATCTATTGGTGAACTTTACTAAGATTGCCAATACAAATGTGCTTACGTTACGGAACGAGGTTCTGTGGCCTGTGACTGTGGCCTGTGACTGTGGCCCGAGGTTCTGTGGCCTGTGACTGTGGCCTGTGACTGTGGCCCGAGAAATTCGGTACTGTGACAAGGTCATTGAAACCGTAAAGGCGATGTTTGCTCGGATACCTTCTTCTCTCGGTAATCTTCTGGATAGACACATAGTATCGACTTTAACATATTGATTGTTTTTTTTCCGTTCTTAGGTTGTTCAGGTTTTCCCGATATATAAATATTAACCTTCGATGGTTACAACAATTAATTTAATGGTAAATCTTAACTTTTTCTAACAAGCATTCTGCTACTATATAAAATTTTGACCAGAGCCTAATATGAATTATAAGTTCAGACATTTGTTATTAGTTTTTGGGGTAACATTTAAAATTTCTATGTCAGCAGCAAATTTTACCGGAATGTTTTTAGACAGAAAAAAATTGCAGAAAAACGTTCTCACTTTAATTATGACGGGTTAAGTTTTCCCTCACCGAATCGGCTGTCTGATAATAGACATACAGTCCAATCCGCATTGCGTCCATATCAACATCACGTGATACACACCGGGCAAGCCTGGCTGCCCGTCTGCCCTTCCCGGGTACCGCTGTCCAGTTAGCTAAGCACGCCGGATTATACTGTCCGTTGTTTTGCAAGGGTTCCGAGTAGGGGTGAACACCGTACCCCGGGTGGGGCGAACGTGAATACTTCGCCCGGGGTGGGTAGACTGGGCAGTACACCCCGTCCGGAGGGACCCCGGCCACTGTTGCCCCGTGTTGCCCCCAATAGGTCCAATAACAAGGTCCAGCACTAAAAGATGTGCGAATTACTAATCTAAGCTTCCCACGCTTCCGCAACAAATGCGCGGGCGGCCATTCAAACTAACGAATTCGTCCATCTTGTCCAACTAGTGAATGTTAGTTAGAACTACAAATAGATTGCCTAATTTTGAATCCTTTCAAAACTTCAGTTTAAAAAGCTTCTGAAAAAGATCAAACAGATAAGTACCGGCAAATCATTTTAAATAGCGCACGTTTGAATGTATTTGTGCACACAGAGAGTGGTCTAAATCATTTCTAAATCGACTCGTCCGTAGTTCCTTCTTACCTCGCAGTAGTTCCACGACACAGTACACCACTACACAGCAAGAATCTATTAAAAATAATTCTACTTTACGAGTTTGTCCTTCATGTTGCTTTTCATTGAATTATCTTTAAAAAAAACACTTGTGTTGTGTTCTTAGGAATTCCAGTTCTTATTAAATGAACATTAATTTTCACAAATTTAAAACCGAGAGGAAACTTTAATAGTAAACACAGTTTATTCACCTTGAATAGTGGATGCACTATACGAGTATATATATATATATATATATATATTTTTTTTTTACAGTTATTCCACACATGTTGCCCTGAAGGAGATAGCAGCCATGATAATACTATAATTAGTAAATTAGTCAATATATATATATATATAAGTCTGCGTACAATTATATCTTGCTGAGTGTTGTGGTAATAAGCTAGAGGGGTGTGGGATTTTGCCAGCCGTGCCACGATGCGTGGTCGTCCCGTTGTAGCCGGCAGTCTGCCGACAGTAATGAACGTTTACACGGAGAATATAGCACCGGAGGGGAAAAGTTAAATCATTTCACACATATTAAAATAATGCGAAAAATGCTATAATATTTAAATTTACACGAGAAAAGTTTTCCGTTGAAAACAGATGCCGTAAAATCAATTTTGTTGATTTCTTAGAAATGAGGTAAAATCATAAAATTCATTTTCAGATAAGTACATTAAGTTAGAAGTATTTTCAACGAATTCAATGGTACAAATAAACTCTACGTTCTTCCCGCCGGAACTATGTTTAGGATAAAACAGAAACTTAAATGTTTTACCGCTTTTCGTGACCCAGGAAAACAAGTTCATAAAGACTCTGTGATTCAGTTTGTAATTTGACCTTTATCATAAACAAATAAATCTCGAAAATACAGGTTATTCAAAGAGGAAAACTTGGAGATGCGTATCATCTACCATAGGATATATGCGTGAGAAAAACACTCGTACATATAATGTTCACGGACATACAAACTAACAATAAAGTTTTAAAACATATCCACTGTCTTATATGCGATACAGTTAAAACATATATATTGTTTTAAAATTAACCCAGACGCACCCGTCGCCGAGACCTGGAAAAATCTCAACCCATAAACCCGGGCACTCCTGCTAAGTCACCAAAAGTAGCAAACCACTTGGGGTGATCTATGGCAGAGGTGTTGATTCAATGATTGGTTCCCGGGACCGCGGAACCCAAACCCGCTTCCCAAACTACAAATATTTTTTTTATGTTAAGGGGGAGAGGGACGAGGCAGAGAGATTATTTATTAATTCGAAATATTGATAGTATTATTAGGCAATACGATAAAGATGAGAGAAAGATATTTAATACGTATATTTAAAAATTACTTAAGATTTATCGAAATCAAATCAAACGTCTGACGGTCTCCGTGGTTGAGTGGTTACGATCCTTGGCTACGAATCCCGAGGTCACAGGTTCAAATCCCGGTGGGCGCATATAAAATTTATTTGATTAAATTTTGTTATTTCACAATTTATTCATTAAAATAATATGTAGCATATTTGCGGCAGATTCCAGAGTGGTAGATACTGTCAGTATCGCCCTGGTGAAAGACCACCATTCAGATTCGAAACGTTGCTTGAAATGGCTGTGATCAGATCTGAATATCCAGATACTTCCCCACATTCCTTCTTCATCATCTCATTCCCCTCTTCAATACCTTCAGCCTCAACATATCCCAATTGGGGAAGCCATAGTATCACTGGCTACAGACGGTTGAGAGCACTTAGGACTCTTGTGTAGTAGGTATCATATAAAAAAAAATAATCAGAAATATGACCTTTTTCTGACAGTATGTTTTATAAAATATTTTAAATGCTGAATATCACCAAAAAAAATCGTTTCTCTTCCCATATTCTCCCCCTCCCCATACACTTCATCCACACAATATGCACCAAATATGATTGTATTAGCCTCACTGCAGCTAATAATAATACCAATTTATTATCATACGAGTATTTATCTATTTATTTGCGCCTAGAAGGGTTTTACGTATTGATACATTTATAACATAGTTATATAAAGTATATTAATATAATTTAAAGAATAAAACAATAACTTTGTTTAAATCACTTTTATTTATACTTTTGCCTGCCGGGTTTCGCTACTACCGTAGCTTCTTCAGGGCAGTATACAACTAAACTATGAACTAAGATACACATGTGTTATATATTGATAATAACAGGCGAGTGGAGGGCCAAGGGTGGGATATCAGCAGGTACCTGACCGGGAAGGGTGTGTTCTTTGTTAATTGGGAATAATTTAAGAATTGGAATTTTATTTATATTTATTTGATTATTTATGAGTCTACTACTAATGTTATTGGATTTTCTTATTTATCAAGTGGAACCATTTTTCAGATGCTGTAGGGTATTAGGTTGTAGTACCAAGAGTTCTAGAGGTGAGCGAGAAAGTAACTTAACCCTTTCTTACCCAATTTAATTTCTTTAAAAAAAATTTTTACTTTGGATTGTGTGTAATGGAATTATTAGCAAATTTGTGGTATATTTAATTTTTTTTAAAAATTATTGTTTAGGAAATATTCAATGTCATTTTAAAATTACCGTGGCTCTGACTAGTAAATAATTAATTAGTATGTAGACAATTGAAACATTTTTATTACCTTATAAACTATTTATATTTACATATACATTGAGAATGTTTGCGACGATAAAAACATATATAATGCATACTTTTTGTTTAGAATTTGCTTGTAATATGTAAGAACGTACATTATTCTTTAAATAAAAATAATAAATAAAAAAAAATAACAATAAATACATTGTGTGTTTAACGGTAGTAGAGAAGTCGAATCACATAATTCCAAAAGGAGCGAACATCGGTTTTTGTTTATGATATAAAGTGTGTACGCAGCGCATCCAACCCACGAAAAAAAACAGTGTTGCTAGGGAAAGATCACTAAATCATTTAAAAAAAGCCGCAAATAAATAGGGTAAGTACTTACTTTGTAAATATTTCTCAAAGTTCGTGTATTTTTTAAATTACTCTGGGTGAGAAAGGGAAAAAAAATGCAAAATTTTCTAAAATACACTAATAAATATTCTAATTTACGCAGAAAGCCCTCTAGAAAATTATTTAGGCTTATTATTGCTTAGGGCTTAAGTTATCTTTTGGGGATGCTGTATGAAGGGTCATTTCAAGGGAAGAAGGGACAGAAAGTTCTGGGAAGAAAAAGGTATGAATAGTGGATAGGAATCTGGAGGTCAGTGCGTCCAGGGGTGATGGACGTGTTAATCCATTCCCCCCACTGCGGTTCAAGGCAATGAATCGAGGGAGCTGGACTCCCTCGACTTAATGTCTTAATCTTTTCTAACTCCACAAAAGCACCAAATGTTTCGAGATTGGCCAATTCTTGGCGACTCTCATTCATCCGAAGTCGCCCATCAACTATGGTGGATCAAAATTTCCCTTTCCCCACCATCAAACATATTCGGAATTCATTAATTTTGTTGAGTTTGACAATAAATTAAAATAAAACACATAGGCAAACAGACGCACAATCAAAATGAAAGTATTTAATTGCCTTATCATTCCAGTGGCTCTGCGCAAACTGACCGGTCCCGTCGCAGGGGACCCTTTTCACATAGGCCGAGCCAGAGCTTGGACCGTTAAAAAAGTAACCCGCCTAATAAGGATGAATTAGTCGCGGCCTAGCCGGGTCGTAACATTTTTTCAGACGACAGTTGTCAAGATTAAATTAAACAAAACACACCAGTCTTTTATAAACCACGACTGTTTGATAAAGAATGCAATAGATGTGCTTCCACTTTAAATAAATGCGCTATATGATGTCGTGTGATAATTAGTACATACGAGTATTTGCATACTTTGTAAACTTTATAAAAAATTGTAAACTTTGTAAACATTTTAAACTTTGTAAACTTTGTAATCTTTGTAAGCTTTGTAAGCTTTGTGAGCTTTGTAAGCTTTATAAGCTTTGTGAAATTTGTAAGTTTTGTAAACTTTGTAAGCTTTGTAAACTTTGTAAACAATTTAAACTTTGTAAACTTTGTAACTTTGTAAACTTTGTATACTTTGTAAACTTTGTAAACATTTTAAACTTTGTAAACATTTAAAACTTTGTAAACTTTTGTATACTTTGTAAACTTTGTAAACTTTGTAAACTTTGTAAACTTTGTAAACTTTGTAAGCTTTGTAAACTTTGAAACTTTGTAAACTTTGTAAAATAATGAAAGCACTTCACACATAAGAATCCTAGGATTAAATTAGAAGTGTTTGCAGTGGAAAGAAATGGAAGATGAGAAGTAGAGAGTGAAGATAATTGTTTGAAGTGCCTGACTATTCCGATCTGCTAAGTACATCCTAAATAAACTATTATTTCTAAAAACTTTAGAATTTTTTTCCGTAAACGGCGCTATGCAATCGTTCAAATATTATTTTTATTATTATCCGCCAAGCAAGTAGAATATTTCGAGTTCCATCCTCTTTTATAACATTTTTTTTACCTTAACGTTTTGTAGTTTACGCTGTTTGAATATTATTAAATGTTTCAATAAGTAATCTTCTTTCTATTGATGGGTTTTCGATCAATAGAAAGAAGGAAGAGCCGAAAATTTTACCCCTCTGCCACAAAGGTCGTCTGATGCACTGATAATCTTCATTTCTTACCATATTCTACAAATGAACAAATGGGTTTACCGAACAATATCCTTGGAAAAGTTTAGACAGATATGTAGACTCCCTAATTCAGACTAATGAAACTTTGTTGATAGAGATTGGTTCATTTTAAATATCACAAGGCCAGTCTGGTGTATCCAGTTTCATTGCCCCTTGTACTTTGTATGGGGTCGTAAAAAAATACAGTAAAAAGTTTTAATTTGTATCTTTTTAATTAATCCAGCTTATTTTAGTTTTCTAAATGGCAAACAGCAAAGTATTGTATGTGTCAAATAAATTTGGTAACACCGTAAACAGTCTTATTGAAGCTGAAAGGATAAAAAATTAACGAATTAATAGAATTCTTAAATAAATACGTAAGAATAATAAACCGTTTAACAAGGGCAGCTTGGGATAATGGCGAACATCCAGAGTAAAATACGAAAAAAACTGAAGAACAAAAGGTAAACTTTAAAAAAAATGTATGTATATACATGACGGCCTCCATGGTCGAGGGGTAAGGCTCTCGACTACGAATCCGAAGGTGGCGGGTTCAAATCCCGGCGTTCGCAAATAAATTTTATTTAATTAATTTGTGCTGTTTCACAATGAATTAATTTAAAAAATAATATACAGTATATTATAGATAAAACAACGCATTTTATTTAAAACAAAATGTGTATTAAACATTGAATGAAAAACAATATAAAAAAAGTATTTACTTTGTAGCTTGACATAATTATAATATAAACACATACGTTTGTTTTGAACGACGTCAATTTAATATAATTAAACACCAGTTTCGGAGGTGCTCTTTCTTCGTCACAACTATATTAAGACATAACTAATTATATATACTATATTAAGAAACAAAATAATAACAGACATACTCGTATATGGTGCGGGAGTGGGAGCCGACCAAAGGGGAAGGTGTAAGTAGGGGTTGTTATGGAAGAACAAAGCGATTCATTGGAAAAAAATATCCAGAAGAGGACTATATGATATGATTATTTGATATACTAAAATTAATATTGAGGGATTTTCTAATTTCAAGTGATTCTAAATTATTTATTTTTTTGAAAATTTATCCATACAACATTCGCATAAAGAAATTAAAAAAAAAACACTGTTGGCGAAAATTCTTCTGTCAGTGGGAAAACCAATAAATGCTTTGAATTTTCATTATTGGAAAAAATCAGCTTCCAAATAATATTTAAACGCGAAATAATCACGAATTTTTTAAAACGGATATCGTTTAGTAATTTTTTAAGTGGATATCGTTTAGTAATTTTTTTAAGTGGATATCTTTTAGTGTTGCTTAAAATGGAAACCTTCAACATATATTAGCTTGATCGGCTAGTAGTCAAGTTTACAAATGCATCGGATATTCATCCTCTGCTCGCGACGTCAGATAACATAATAGCCATGTAATAAATTACTTATTTGATATGTACGTACATTAAAAAATAAATAAACTTTTAACACGCAATAATGAAGTCCAGTAAAAGACATTCATATGGATCACCCATAAACAAACGTTGATTCTGAATATACAAGTTCAATTACATATAATTACGAGAATTAATGCGTTCCCGAAAAAAAAGAATACCAATCTATTGCTTCAAGATTTTTCCAATATAATTAATAATGATAACAATTAAAAAAAAAACACTTACTCGTATTATCTATTGAAAATTCAAAAGCATTTGATACAATTGATCATAGTAAATTGCTAGGAATTCATAGTGCCAATGGAATTTCAGGAAAACTTTTTGTTTGAAAATAGAAGGACATGTGTAAAGATTTTTTACCATTGTGGCAAGAACACAAGAACATTTTAGCAGGCGCCCCACAAGGGTCCCCACTGGGCCCATTTTTTATATATATAGACTGATGTAAGCGTAATGAGCAAGCTTAAGAAAGGGACGCATAGATGGTTCGGGCATATATGCGTCCTGCGAATGAAAGAAGAACGGAGTGTAAGGAAAATATATGATGCCAATGTGAATGGAAGAAAAAGCTGGAGACGCCCGAGGAAGACATGGCACGATCAAATGAATCAAATACTTGAGTCGGACCCTGTTAGAAGTCGGAATAATGGAAAATAATGTATGAGACGTTGCATGAATTTGAATGAAGCAAGAAGTGTATGCTAAGATCGAGTTGTTTGGCGGTCCGTCCTCTCTGCCTACCCCAGTGGAGAAACGGCGTGATGGTTAGTTAGTAATGTTACTGCAATGAAATTGATTTTTTCTTATGTGAAACATTATGTTTATGCTGACGACACAGCATTAGTTATTTCACAGTCAGCATATATTCCAATCTGAATATAACAACATATTGGTGCGTGCTCATGACATAAGACTAACTACAAAACTTATAATTCCTAGATACTTCGATCAAAGAATCTTAGAATACCATGTCCCAAAAAATTACAACATGTTACCAAGTTTAATAAAAAATTGTGAGCTAAATTTCAGAAGGAAATGCTAAAATGTGTAAATATTTTTTGTACTAATCTTTTTTTTTCTTTTCTTTCGTTTTCTCCGAATTTCATTTTAAATTTTGTACCCTTTTTATTTCAGATTTCTGTAATAAAAAGGGTCCAAAAATTAATTAATTTTTCTTTTTTTTTATGCCCTATTATTTTCGTAAATACAATTTTTTTCTTTATAAAATTTATTAATATTTCATACATTTAAACATATGCCGTTACTAAGAACTCGTTGACAAACTGATATCAATTAGTTTAACGACACTATAGAAATATTTTTTGTAACATTTTGAAAAAATAAAGGTATATTAAAAAAAAAATATATATATCGTTATATAAAATACGAATGAAACCATAAGACACTTAAACGTCCTGTAATTGGTTGTCGGGTTCTGACAGAACTTATACCGCTTCCTCACGGGTCAGTAGGCCGCGTGCGTTAAGAATGCGGGCAATGATGTACCTGTACATATTTAAAAAAAAATCTTGTTTATTATTTATTTTGGGATCTGTTGATGTCGTTCATATAGACCCGCAGGGGAATGATCTTACTGTTCATCGACAAAACTACGTACGTGTGATGTCACGGGTACTAACTACCCTTCCAGATTTCGAGCATTTAAAAAAAATCAATCCTTGAAAATTATTTTGAGTATGGAAAAGATTTTTATAAAATAATACATAAAAATACTGGTAAATACCAATGAAATACATTTATCATAAATGACTGGATTTCCTCGTTATCTCGTCCGTAAGTTCCTAGGAAATTGATGTAGAATCATCTCCTTTCAGTAATTATCACTAATTTCTGAACACCGTGTGAAAAATAATCACCGAAACCAAAATGCTTTTTATAAAGTCTCATTATTAATCTTGGTGTTGCCATTTAGAATCATTAAAATATAAATCAACGATTGCAACACCCTCCATTCTTATTTCTTTATTTTGACAAACTGTAAATAGTCATTCCGTTCTAAGGTATTATGCCAAAAAAGTATCACACATATTCTCCCCGTGAGCTGACATGTTTCGTGAAATAATATCGTAAATGAACAAGTGAATCGCCTTCTGTAATTTATTTTTAATACGAAAAAGCAGGAAATGGAAGACATACAGAATGTAAACATTTCGAACAAAGAGACTAATCTGTAGCCACCCTCAGAAGGTATGTAGTAATGTAGCCGTGGAAGTGCTTCATCGTAAACTCTTACTTACGGTGAGAAAGCGATAAATATTAAAAATATATCTGCAAAATATTTTACCATATGGGAATGCTTCCTCGCAAATGAAATTTAAACCTGAATTTTATATATGGAAGGAGAAGTCAGATGAAATGCTTATTGGAAGAGAAATTTTCCTCTGTAAAAATGGATTATTACTGTTTGTTAGTTTGTAGCTGGTTATATGTGAAATTTTTGGTATGGATAAAAAACAATCATAGTTTGAAGAAAATGATAAACGTTTAATCTATCTTCATTTTTTTATTAATGTGCATCTTTTTAAATGTGACATTGAATAACTATCAGCTCATTATTATTTGTCGATGACATCGGGAAGTTAACCGCGTCCCAGGAGGAGATACAAGATTTCCATCTTCTCTAACGGGCACAGTTGAAATAGGTTGACCAATTTAAATACTCTGGGGTTGAATTCTCAAGCGATGGCAGGCAAGATGGAGAAATTGACCGTAGAATAGATGCGGCAAACGGTGTGCTGTCCTCTTTAAAGCTCAGTGATAAGGAAAGATGAGTTAAGCACCGAGACTAAGTTGGCAGTATATAAATCAGAGTATTGCCGTACGCTTACTTATGGTTACCAGATCTGAACGTTGAACGAGCATACACGCTCTAGGGTCCAAGCTGCCAAGATTTTTGAGAGTAGTTGCAGGAGTCACGAGATGGGATCAAATAAGAAGCTCGATGATCCAGGAGGAGTTTAACAGCGAACCACTATTACTTTTCATAGAAAAGTCGCAACTGAGGTGGACTGAATTCTACTGAAAATTCTGGGTGCTATTCCAGAGGGAAGATGTCAAGTGAACCACGAGAAGCAACTCCAGACGCTGTGCGAGGAGAGGCTGGACCTACTATGGATGGATGCCGTTACAGGACAGGGATGCCTGGAGGCGCCTTGTCGATGTGATGGGCCTCGACCCGAGTAGGACAAGGGGAAGAAGATGTATGTATGTGATATTGAGTAAGAATCCCATCTGCCTGGAGCCAGTTGAACAATCACATACCCCAAATCCGTGAATGTTGTGAGGCTAAAGATATTGGTGGCAGAATGGAGATGAAGGAGAGGAAAGTTATTAATAATAGTATTTGTATCATCACACCACGTCCCTGAAAGAGCCGATATGAGAGCTCTAGTTTGGACCACCGCCACGACACTCGCAAAATCGGTGTTGTTTTTCGGCTGTTTGTTTTGTAAATAAACTACATTTGTCAGGAATACCTCACATCAAATATTTAGGTACATTCAAGTATTAATCACATTTTGAAGGTCCCTGCAATTATCGTTACATGTAATAATAACATATATAAGGTATTTTGATTAGACAAATGCTCCAACTACCTGGTGGAGCCAGGGGAACTTTTACCTCCAAAATTGGGATCCGCAGTTACTTTAATAGTACACAACTGCTGACCCTGTAAAAAATCGCAAGTGCGCCCCACTGTAGAATTTGGCAGCTACCTCTGGTCGGGAGGCCCAAAATATCTGAAAAAAACACTTGACTCTGTGCAGAAACGGGCGGTCCGTTTGATAGATTAGCCTATCGTAATAAACGGGTTGCAATCTTTGGAGCACAGACATCAGGTGGGAATGCTGTCCTTGTTCTACCGGTATTTTAATGGAAGATGCTCTGAGGAACTAGCGTTATTGATCCCTACAGCACCGGTGTATAGTTGGGAAACACGCCAGACGCACGCCCAACATTTGCACACGGTTGACATTTGTCACATAAGAACGGGTTGCTTCTACGACTGGTTCTTGTGTTTAACAGCTCGGCTGTGGAATGATCTGTCAGCCTCTCTGTTTCCTCCCTCCTACAACATGGGTCTCTTCAAGAACCTGGTTCACTCCTTTCTATCCTCTAAAAGATCCCTCACTCAGCATCCCCAAATATGATATAGGCCTTGAGGGATTTTTTTTCTCTCAGGGCCTCCTGTGTTAGAAGTTAGAAGTTAGAAGGAACAGAGGAAGAGGACGGTGAAGTATTTAGGATGGTTGGAAGAATCGTTTAGTTCATCAAAGTGCTGTTTTTCAACAGAACAGCGCTGAAAATATCTAAACTCAGGTGGAAACCATGATTCAAATTGCTTTAAAAAGTTGCAACATTACAAAATATATAATTTTAAGATGTAATCCGTGTTGGGTTAATATCTTGTTCTCTAGAGGTCCTGATTACGAATAATTGTTCCTCTAGGACTCCTTCAGTCTTTAAAGTCATATTCATCATCATTAAGTTGCTACTACTTCTCAGTTGGCAGCACGAAACTTGGAATGACCTCAAAATAAGCAATTTAGTTCCTGTGACGCAACAATAAAATACCCAGAAAAGCGGACAGTAAAACATATTACACGGATAATAAAAGGAGTCGCAGTAGAAAATCAAGTCTTTTGGAATAATTTTCAATCAATCCGGTCAATTTGTTAAATTACTAGTTTAAAAAAAATATCGTTGAAAACATACAGGTGAACATTTATTACGTTAATATTGTATTTCCAGAGTGAAAGATACTCTCAGTATCGCCTTGGTGAAAGACTAGCATTCAGAATTCAAACGTTGCTTGAAATGGCTTTTAGCCGTGTTCGGTATTTCCCCACCTTCCTCTTTCCTTTCTCGTTCACCTCCCAATACCTTCAGCCTCACAACATTCTCCAATTGGGGATGTCATAGTCTCACTGGCTCCAGACGATTGTGAGCAGTTGGGACTCTTGTGCGGTATTAATATTAAAAAAATATGAAAAAAGGCTTTGAATGTATTATCTTCAAAATGATGGTGGTTACACCATTTGGGTCTACTTATGCCTCTGAGGTCAAACTCAAGTGCAAATAAGGGTGCTTGTATAAAGAGGCGCTCTTAAGATTTCCATTTGCGAAATGTTGAATAACCTCCTCTTTGGCGTTAAATGCAAAAACATAAGGTGAGTTTTTACTAACATAAAGTTTGCAATATTAAGTTATTTTTATGAACCCACTTAGCACAAGCGATCACTAAAGAAATGGTCATTCCGTAATCGTGTGCGAACTAACATTTCATTTTAGGCAAATTTGAATTAACACTTTTTATTTTTTATTAATTATATAATAATTTTCATATTTTAAGAAGATAATAAGAAAGAAATATAAATATATGCATATATTGCACAATATTTTATGAGCACAGTATCTCCTCACTAGGAGATACTATGCTGAGGCGAAGGTTTTGAATAGAGGGTTTCGTGCGTCTTCTATGTCAACTTCAAGGTTTAGGTAGGGTATTTTCACTTCTGTCAACGAGATTTTTAAAATACTGGTCAGTTTTTATCTGATAATTCCTTAAACCAAGTTTTACTGGACTTAATATGGTTATTTATTGATTTCATTTTATGATACTAGGTTAGAATTTGTTGTATAACTTTACGGGTAAAAATTCAGAGCTTCTTCGTCCAAAATGTAGTAATTACACTCAGGCGGATTTAGCTGGTCTTTGCTCAGGTATAATTATGTGAGGTGTTTGCCTTTTTCTCTTTTTAGAGATGATAAACCAGAATATTCTTTAAAATCATATGATGCAATTAAACT
>JAHDVE020004375.1:0-15120 GCA_022606495.2 Halesus radiatus | reverse complement strand
ATGAACATTGGTGTTGTTCTAAGGAATAGTCGCATTTGATTGGCTCATCTATCTATAGTATTTGAGTTGAACAGCGTAGAGGTCGTGGGTTGCTTATTCGCGACTCGTATACATCTATCTGATTCGAGTCAGCTGCCTCTCGAATTCTTGGGCGACGAGTCGGACTCTCGGGTTTGTTTTGAGTTCCTGGTCGATGGTCGCTTCCAACTATTTTTTCTTTCTACGTAACCTTTTCTCCTATTATTATTATAATGTTGGGATAGGTTCATTTCCTCTCCGCATTGAATCTATTTTTTTTAAATAATTGCTTGATATTTTAATATTTTATTAAAAAAAATATAAATTTATAATTTATAATTATTTTAATAAAGTATTTTTCGAGGAAAGAATAATAATAAAAATCATAACATTTTTCTTAACCTAAATGTTTCTAACAGCTCGTTTTTACCAGCTAATCTATTAAAAACATTATTTTACTTAATGGCAATACTATGCTTAAAGTTGTCGCTCTGCTGATTTGTTTATCTCTTCGAGTCCACCATCATGCTTGGACACCGCCCACGAAACACCTCCATGCCATTTCCTTGGATAACTTTTTAGAAGGGGTTGACAGCTACTAATAATCCTCTGCTGGTGGTTCTTTTCCTGAATTTGATCTCATCGGTCCTACTTGACTTGATGTCCTGTTCATGAACATTATTGTTGTTGTTCTTCGTCGGAATTTTGTCGTCATACCTCGTATCCATAACGTTGGAGTAGAAAGTCGGTGTATCTGGAAGAGTTGAGTTTTCCATGATTGCCTGTTTTAGATTGGCTCTTTCGGGCTTGTTTTACTTGTTATCGCACTACGAGGGGTTGGTGGCTTGACCCGTGATGAGCTGTTTCAATGTCTTGATGCGTTTCATTCGGTGAGCAAGAATGCTGTTTCCGTTTCTTGTGTTACTCAGAAGTGTATTAGTGTTGCTTGGCTCGGCAATATTTTTGTTATTATAATTTGCGTTTATATTGTGAGAAGGTTTATCATTAATTTTTTGAAGAGTAGACTCATGAGACTGGTAGGCTGCCAACGGGGGAAGGGGACTACGTTGGGACAGTACCTTTTTAGGGTTGGTGTTAAGGTTTTCCTTTTTGGTCAGAGTTGATTCAGGACTCGCAATATCGAATTAGCTGACAAAGAAATCACTTGGGAATTTCTTGGTATAAATTCCTGTGGTTCTGATTTGTCCTGCAGATTGAACCGTAGTTCTTCTCAGCCGACGGTGAGATTTATTGGTTGTTTCTAAATTTTCCATTTATCAATTTTTTCAATGTTATTTTTCTTCTTGTTTTTTGGAGTTTTGAGGAGGTAAAATATGTATGTATATTATATATTTTTTTAGTTTCGAATCAAACGGTCTTTTAAAAAAATATAACAATATTTTTTCATAATTTGATAAAAAATAATACTCATGCTTAGATATATATTTATTTAGATATGGTTGTAATATATTATATAAAGGTAAGTTAGTTTTTTATAAAGTCATGCAAGAATGTAATGTTATTATGAATTAGTGAACATCATCTCTTTTTAAAATTGAACGAGACTGATGAAGTGATGGATTTCAGATCTTGCGACTTGATCGACTGGGACAGGGAGATGTCGCTATCCATCACCATGGCGTTAGCTTTGATCATGTTCACGCTTTCATAATCAGATGGTATTTCATTTATTTTGCTATTTAGTCGAGTACCTAAACCATCATTCAAATGATAATATAATAATAGTATTTATAAAAAATTACAAAAAAATCCATTTTTTTATATACCTTTATCTTTATTAGCTGCTCCTTGCTTTCTTTTAGCATAAATATTTACATTTGACTCGCCCGATTTAGCCTTGGAAACATCTAAATCCTGGACTGAAGCAGGCACGTCTGAGGAGATGTAGCCAAGTTTCGCTAAGTCATGCTTTTTCAGCCCTAAAGGTTTCTGGTTGTCATCCTGGATTCTGCTTACCAAATCTCTGCCGTCCTTGAGGTGCATCTCAACCTCGCTGTCAAAGTTTCCGAGTGACTGTTTGCCTTTGAAGGAAACTTCGGAGACACTCTCACTGATGTCTTCAAGATATCTTAATTCCTCCTTGAAAACAGAGACTTGAGTTGGGTTGTTCCTGGGCATCTTCTTTTGGAGGGCTTGTAGCTCTTTGTAATTTCTGTCCCACTCGTAATCTTCGTCATCATCGTCACCCATCCTGGACTGGATATTCAAGTTTACCTAGTAATTGGAGTCGTAGAGGCTGGCAGCATCTTCAATCAGCTATCCCAGTCCTCATTGATAAATTCCCAAAGATCGGAGTTGATGAGTTTCATGAGTTACTTGTCCCCGTCAGTCACTCTGATGTGGTGTCGCTGCGGCCCTTCTTGTTCTGACACAGTCCTCACAGAGTACTCGTAAGAACTGTCGTAGTTGTTAAGAATGCGCTGATCTACGCTGTTAAGATCCAGTCTCGACATGTCGGAACTGAGATTTTCAAGCCTATTTTTTTATTCTTTCGTCAGTTCCACGATCTATGCGGGTTTCTTCCTCTTCTTATTCTCGTTATCGGGACCAAGACCACTCCTATTTTTGAGTTTGAACATTTCAAATTATCTAGCTAACGCCATATATTTCTCAAACCATTATTTATCTTCATGGCCTTGTAAATCTTTTAAATCTTTGTCAGTGATCTTGCCTTCGTTTCTCAACTGCCTCTCCAAGATCTCGACTTTCTTTTCATATCCTTTCAGCCTTGAAAGAAGTTGGCTGCTCATTTCGCTTGACCCTCCCTCTCCAGTCTCCAGGATATTTCTCAGCTTCTAAATTTCTTCGTTTAGTTCCTACTCCCTTTTCTGATATTGCTGGACCTTGGACTGCGACAGTCCGTTCCTGAGCTGGAGCTTCATTTCGTCGATCTCGCTTATCAGCTCCATCTTCTAATCTAAGGCTTTACTTTTTTAAGCTTTGAGGGTCCTTTCGAGATTCATGATTTTCTAGGCCTTGCCATCTGATTCTTTTATAATTCTGGCGATCTCCTGTTAAAATTTGGCTAGTTTAGCACCTAGTTCTTCTTTCTGCTTTTGATTGAGATCGCGAATCTCGGTGATCTTGTTCTTTTGTTCGTCGAGTCTCTTCTTTAAGGACACATTTTCCAAAATCAGCCTTTCATTCTCTTTGGTCAGCGAGTCCAGCTCAGCCATAGTCTTCTCCTTATCCAGTCTCAACTCATCTGCCTGAATGCTATGGGTCTGCTGAAGCAGATTCATCTTCTGGTTGTGCTGCTTGGTCATCAGCTCTAGTTGCTCCACTTTCACCTCCCTCTCATAAAGCTAAATGATCTTGTTGTTGCTGTGTTCTTTGGTCTGCTTCAATAAACCCTCCAGAGTCTACACCTTTCGGTTGGCGACTTCGAGATCGCTTTTCACGACCTCGAGTTCAACTCCCGTGGAACCCAGACCCCGTACTTCGTGGGTTAGACTATCAATAATTTTCTGTGCTGATTTAAGTTACATCTTTAGATTTTCGTTGGTGAGTTTGGACTGCTGGAGTTATTTGATCACTTGCTCTCCCATGTTGTCGAAGGAAGATTCTTCCGAAACCCGACTCTGGTTGCTCACACTTTCAACGTCTTGTTTATCTGCTTTTGCGTTGTTATTATTAACTCCTCCCCCATTCTTAGCTGTCGCTCCTCCCGTTCCCTGCTTGACTAGGAGAAACTGATTTTTGAGTTTTTCAATTTCGATCTTCAATTACTCTCTGGATAAAGCCCTGATTCTGTCGGGTCCTTTGGTCAAGGCTTGTACAATGATCTCATCGCATATGGCTCTGCCGGCCTCTTTGCTGCCTTATTTTTTGTAGATGTGGGTTCTGAGCACTTCGATGACTGCATCCTGATCGTCAATTTCTTTATTAAGCTGGCCGATGAGCTTTGATCTTTTGTGCTCCTTGCCTTGACTCTCGAGGGTTGCATTCTCTTTCTTGAGCATTTGGATGGAGGTCATGAGTGAGCGGATTTTGTCGTTATGGATTTTGCTAAGGGCTTGAATCTTTTCGTCGGCCGCGTCTCCCATGGACTGGTATTTCCCCAGTAACTCGTTTTTGGAAGTAAGTTCAGTCTCTAATGACTTCACCCGCGACTTTAGTTTGGCAAGTTGTTCGGCGCTTGTCATTTGTTGTGATTATTATTATTTTTTGTCTATAAGTTATTTTTTGCGTTTAATATTTGTTTTTTCTTTGTGTTTACAATATAGTTATTATTAGAGAATTATCCAAATAATATTTGTTAACTCGTATAATAATAGCAAATTGATGAAACTTTTTGTTTATCCGATTATTTGAATATTCGTTCATTTTCGGGATTTCCCTTTCAAATCCTGTTCAATATTATAAAATTATCCTAAAAAAAATCACTGAAGCCGGAAATAAAAAATTATGATTGGTTTTTCGAAAAGAAACATTCTAAGACCTCTTTCTGTACTTAGTTTAATGAAAAATTATATTAAATGGATTAATAAAAAATAAATACTTTTTAAAAATATATAAAATCAGGAGACCTACAAATAAAATTATAACAAATAAATACCTGTATTTAAATTTAATAATAAGAATATATACATATATTTAGACATACAATTTTTTAAAAAAGTAAAACTTAAAAAAAATAACATATAATAATTACACAGCTCACAGAATCCATATGACAACGCACGATCACTTCGTCAAGTTTACAAAAGAAAGCCAGAGCCGAGACGGACACACCTTGTTCCACCACCTCTGCAACATCATCGAAGCCAGCACCGAAACCCACAACCCAGCCAAGGGAGTCGATAAGTTGGAAGTCCTCTCCAATCATCTCAAAAACGCACACTTCAAATTCACAGAAGCACTTTCAGACAAATAAGTAAACCAACCCTGCAAAAAACATAAAAATCGAATCATCCCAACAATAACAATAATTTTTTTTTTGTTTTTATTGACTTGTATTACAGCTACACAGCAAACAACCATTACCAGGCCAGTTTCACGATTTCGTACATGCCTCGACTGCGCTCCTGGAAAAAGCAGCAACCATCAGCTCAAAGAACGTAGTCTTATCAAACAGTTCAAGCGAGTATCAGGCTCTCAAAGTTGCAGGGATTTCCGTCGGAGAGACCAACCACCTGCTGATTGCGAAGACTCTGAAGACATTGGCAGTCAAACACGACGCAAAGCAGCTAAGATTTTGGGGGAAAGTGCTGGGCTTCAAGGACTATTGGGTCATCCAGGGCATAACGAACCGGAAAAATAACGATGAGCTGAGCAAAGACTCCGAGGCATTTGGGACTGGCGTGAACTACTATTCTTACTGGGTGACTACAGGGTTGTTGGATGAGTGGATCGAGCTCCCCCTGATCGGTCCCGAACACATCAAAGCTTCCAAATAGATCAAATACATCTTTCGGGGAGACTTGAATCGGGAGGTCCACCACTATCCTCCGTTTCCTGGAAAAGAGAAACACCTCGTACTTTCAATAAAAATATTTTTTCAATATATATTTTTAACGTTCGTTAATTGTGCAGTTAAAAGCTCAAATTGTGAGGATAACACACAGCAGCGAACTTATCCCAAAAGGCCTTTACAAACTCAACGAGGAATCTGCTTTGGAGTTCGATGAGGAGTTCAAGTTGCCAGAAGTTGCTGAACAAAACTCCCTCGAAGCTTGGGTCCACCTCAATCAATATCTGCTACACCAGGGTCGATGTACCTATTATGTTGATCCTTCCTTGACCGAATAGCAAAAGGAAGCATTGAACACAGAAAACTCATAGAAGGATCCTGTTGTCGAAAGGCTCAAACCTATCTCGGAGGACAAACCCTTAGAAAAACTCGGGTATACCACCAACTGGAGTCTGCAGCAGATGGGCGAAAGTCAGCTAATCAACTCCAAACAAGAAGGGCAGCCTGCGGTCTATGGGGTTGTGTTGATGAAGAATCTGACCTGGCCCGGAGCAGCGACTGTTGGATTTTCTGGAGGCTGGACCAATTTGTACATCGGCTACGGACAGAAAATTACCCAAAATTCCTTCAATCCATTCCAGCCAAAGGACCTCGCCATTGAAGGCGAAGATAAAAACTAATTCAGAGAACCTAATCCTGCACAGTAATTAATATCTTATTTATATAAAAAAATACTTAGATATAATAATAATAAAAAATAATTATAAAAATTATTGTTTTTATTTTATTTATTATACGCTGAATTCATGTTGTTATCTTTATTTTTTATTAATTAATTTTGTAGAGCTCCTCCTCCACCCCCTGCCGAACCTAAACCCGAAGACCCCCCAGCGGAATGAAGAAAGCCTGGCTATTGATAGAAAATAGATACATTCTTCAACAACATATGTTATATATCTAATATCTCTATTCATATTATAAAAATTATAAATAATATCTGTATACAAAATCTATATAAAAAGATAGGCCTCAAATTTCTATCTGATTCTGCCTCTCACATATGATTTTTTAAATAAACTTAAATTTCTCGCCCTCAGCACTACATATACACATATCTATATATTGGATTTTAATAATTATGAGAGATCCTTTGGTGTGTTAGTATTTCTGTTTTGAAATGTAGTAGTTTGTAAAAATACATGTAAAAAAAAGATAGAGAAAAATGATAATTAACAAAAAAGTGACCCAGATAGAGGCGCCAAACAGCGTATTAATCACTTACAAAAATGTCAAAAAAAAGTAATGTCAAAAGTATGGGAAAGGAAAAGCAAATAAAAATTTGTAGCATTTATTCTGAAGCGTATTTATAAATTTTCAGATAGAAAAGAGCAAATAATTCATACGTTTAGTGATATGTTTTTATGTATATTGATAATTATTATGATTTAATATGGCTAATTATTTTCTAATTTACTCACTCAAAAAGTTGAAACTAATCTAAAATGTTTAATGTTTCCTTTGTCTTTATCAGAATAATAATAGTTGATTAGTTTTAACACACGAATAATAAACTAAAAAAATATATTATGAATCAAATGTCAATTATATAAATATAAAGAAACAAACTAATAAAAATAATTTGGACGACTAATTACTAACACAGATATAAAATAAATAAAAAAATAAAAAAAAAATATAAAACAATACAATATAATTCAATTGCAATACAATAAATAAAATAACTACAAAGCATTAAGGATGGAACAACCACGTCGAATCTACGATCTCATTAAAGGACCACAAGACGTCCATATGACAATCGGACTGGGATCATACGGCACAGTCAAATTGGCGAGATGCAGATAAACTAAAGAAATCGTCGCACTGAAAATCGTAATAAAATATATGTATATTATCTTATTGACTGCGACTCAACTAATACAAAATACAAACACATCATCAATAATAATAACATAATATAAAAAACAAATACTAATGCCATTACTATTTATATAAACTGTCACCAAAGTGAGAAAGAAAACTACAACTCATTCATCTATTCATTTTAACGCTGAAATTCAGCCTAAGAAATCTCCAGAATAATAAATAGTTTTATTCCTTAAATACTAAATATGTATATATATTTTTTCTTATATTTTTCTGTGAAACATCCCATATATTATATACATATATATTTTATAGGTTCACAATAGAAATGCAATCAAATAAATATAAATGCAAAAACGACTCAACCACCCCAATATCATCAAGTTGCTAGACTATTATTACGACAAATAAAAAAATGTCACCTACATGGTCCTGGAGTATGCGGATAACGGAACTCTCTTCGAAAAACTCAGGGAGTCAAGAATGGATAAACCTCTCATCAAATCCATCTTCAGAGACGTCTGTAACGCAATCGGTTTTATGCATCAGAACGGGATTATGCACAGAGATATCAAGGTAAATATAGCCAATAAATAAAAATATAAATACTCTTTAGCCTGAAAACATACTGCTGACAAAAAAGTATGAAGTTAAACTCTGTGATTTTGGGTTCGCTGCTGAACATCTGAACCCAAGACGGACCCTGTGTGGGACCTACGAATATATGTCTCCTGAGATGATCTTGCAAGACCCCTACACTCACAAAAACGATATTTGGGGGTTAGGAATCCTCCTATTCTAGCTGGTCGCAGGTCACGCCCCGTTTCGAGGGGAGACAATGGAGTAGGTGATGGCGTCGATGAAAAAATAGATCTGTTTTTCTGAACGATTTTGCAAGGAAGAGATCTCCCTGATCAAATAGATTTTGAGGGTCAACCAGAAAAACAGGCCCGAAGTCTCCCAGATCCTCGCCAATCAATACCTGTCAGAGCACGACACCAGATCCAGCGGCAAACATACCAAATCCTCGACGACCAGCATCGGCGAAGAAGACTCCTCATCGTTTTCGAACCAGCAGCTGCTCCAGCAATCCTCCCACCAACAACAAGCGTCCCAACAGCCAAATAACGGGAAAATCAAACTAATAGACATCAAATTAATAAAAACCGAATCTAACTTGGCAGATACGAATCGGATGGAACGGTCCGCAGTCGGAGAACGAAGTGCGAACAATCTAGCAGATCAAAACTTTAACTATAACGGAAAGGAACGGCAGCAGTATTCGCATCCCAGCAACCCGACCAGCATGCCTTCATTACCGCAGAGCGTGCCGGGTTCGGTCAACGTCTCCAGTTTCAAAGATACCAGTCATAAGATATCCCTGAAAAGCTATTCCAAGCAACCCAGCAACGCACCTGGAAATTATTGAGTCTATTTTTTTAAGAATAAAACACTTTTACATACAATTAGAATATTTAATATTAAAAATATATTGTTTTTCTATACTAAATCAAATAAATATAATTTTTAATATTTTTTATTTTAGCCCTATATATATTTATGTCTACGTAAGAAAATATAGGAATCATAAAAAGTCACATAGATATACATATATAGATATTCGAGATACATATATTTATATATAAATATTTTTATAACAACAAATATCGAGGATTCCCTAAAAAACTGATTTAACTTTAAAGGAAAATTTTTTAAACTCCCATAATCAACAAACAGTACCCAAACCATCTCTAATTCAACAAAAAAGAAATGCACGCATTCAACTGCTTGGTCAAATCTACAAGATTTCGTCACACCATTCCGCTCAGACAAGTCGCTAAAGGGGTATCCCCAATTGTTGGCTTGATCTATCAACCATTCTCCAAAATTAATAGCATCATGGAATAATTAAAGGCCAAAGCCAAGCTCATGACATCCATGAATCCCACAGTTACCAGCTCACAGGTCGTGGTGGAAAGTAAAAACCAGTGTCTTTACATCCGAGATTCCCAGAACGAGTTTGGGTTTCTGACCGAGGTGACCACAGACGCTGGACAAAAAGGAGTCGTTCTTGATATCCGAGATAAAATAGTCGGGGTGGCTTTGTACGAGGAGCCTGGAAAATAAGTCAGAGCAGTCACTCCGAGCAAAACCCCAGCAAAATATTTCAGGGCAGATGAATTGCGAGTCGGCAATGTATACGATGTTAACCAGAATATCATTGGCGAGACATCCGCTATTGCGTCTCAGGAATAAATAAAATTGGTGGCGCCGCATAGACACGAGCCTCTAGCAAGTGCAATTCCAGTATCCAGCCCCATATTGTCTCTCTGCCATCCCATTACCTACGGATCGTTCTCAATGTTTGAGGGATGCTACGGGACTGGCAAAACAACTTCAGCAATCGAATTGATAAAAGGGTTTCACAGCACTAATAATACCAACAAGATCACCTTGTATCTCAGTTACAACATCAAAGACTGTTCCAGGATCCTCCATGAAGCTCTCAACAACGAAAACAAGATATTGTGCTTCAGCGAAACGAGCGCAAATCGATCGGATGCGAGTGGTCTTTTTCTCGCCTTTAAGGTTGCGAACCTGACCGAAAATCTCCGAAACAAGGGCTACGATGTTTTGGTGGTAGTGGAAAACTTCAATGAGGTGTTGCGTAGATAAATCAGTTTATTCAGCAATTTCAACCAGCCCATCGCCCCTTTCTCAGTCGTGAACCAGCTCTACTGCAGCAACTCCAGCCAAGGCGACGGCAAAGGCAGCATCACCACCTTGCTCACTCTCGAGGAGTAGTCTGAGAAAAATAAGAGCAGAACACACTTTTCAGACAAATCGCAATCTTCGACCACCCCTTACGTCAACTCGCTAACCCATTTGTACTCTTTAGCCACACCTGTTAAATTTCCCCTCTCCTTGACGCTGATCAATGCAAAGCCACCAACCTCCCCAAACTACTTTCTTTGCGAAAACGTAAATAAATATCTGCATCTCTCTCAGTCCTACGAACTTAAAACCAAACTCAAGTTGAACCATTAGCCTTGGTAGAATTACTTTCTTCTGGATGCCGAGTGGTGGGTTCCTAGTCTCAAAATATTCAAGGCCTCCTCTGATTAAGAGATGAGAGAGTTCGTGAGGTTCGTCGAATGGAATATCAGCAATGATTACGTCGCGAACTGGAGGCTCAAGGCCCATGTGGCGTACGAGTTGCTGTGTCTCTGGAGGATCTAAAGGGGATTTGTGGCTGCCACAAAAACTGAGGGAAATTCACAGGATGAATAGTTATTTGACTGGTTTATTGGGCAATGTAGATTATAGGATTTATTTACACCATACAAAAGAGACTATTTGTGATAATTTGTTAATATAAAAATAATAAACTGTGCTTTCGATCTGTATTATATTATTATATTAATAAAAACATATGTAAATATAGACATATATCACTCTATATACCAAATGAATCCAACTTTATGGTTTAAATGAATTAAATTAAAATAGAATAGTAATCAATTATTTATATCAATAGACCTTATACCTTCACTCATTATATTGTTACGATTATGATACTGTCGATTTTGTTATTATTTTATCATTAGATTCCACCTATAATGTAGTCTCCCTGGTTCTGCAGTAGCAGTACAAGATAATCACGAGACAAAAAAGACTTACAATGCAAGACACAATCAGTATAATCAAATAGAGATTGATAGATTTTCCTTCTGGTTTTTATTCTTGTGAAGCAAACGCATCCATTCGTTCTGTGGTTTTACACTGCATAGAATCGGCACTCCAGAGAAACCCTGAGTAGCAAACACACCCATTCATATCATTTAAGCCCACAATAGTATTCCGGTATATCGAGCAATTTACGAGGCATAAGCCTCTGGATCGAGAGAACCACAGTCCATCACGACACTTGCATGAGTCCAAAGAGTCTGCGACAATCGCTCCCTAAATTTATGAACACTTGATTACGCAACCTTTAGAAGGCCTCCTCCATTAAAAATTTTACTCGCATACGCACTGGCTTAAATTTTATGACATCTTGACAATGTGGGGGCCTTCACAAACCAAAGTTTCACATATGAGCAAACGAGCATTCCATCTATAACCTTCTATACAATCACATTATTCATCGTGTTATTTAAACCTATTGTTAGATTAGGATGTGAAAGGAATGGCTGGACAATTAATAACACAGGCCTTTTTACTAACATTCCACTTATATTTATCAATACAAATGCAGTCCATTCCGAAGGGTTCTAATTTCAGGATGGCGTTAGGAACTCCGATACAGCTCCTGTAGCATGTTCTGGTAATATTATTCCACAAATGAGTCTCCACACATTTGCAGCTTGAAGTAGTATTGACGGTCAAGGCATGTTCAAATTCTTTACAATCTATTGCACATTACTTGCACTTTGCATCCCATTTGTAGTCTCCTCGGCACAAACAAGACTTTCTATCAGGACCAACTTCTCCAGTGCCCAAAACATCATTTTGGCACATAATTTATATTTTTTCTTAGACGCACTTGTATTCGGATTCGCTCCATCCATCCCCTTCCCGACAAACACATCTGTTATTGTTAACTTGCATCCCAACCGAATTGAATTCGCTATAACTGCAGTCTTTGACATTCATGTTGAGTTGGGAGTCTAAGAATGTGAATCTCTCTCCTTCGTCACTTACTTCTAAATAAATTTATTTCGTGTCCAAGAGGAGAACTCTCTAATAAGTAGAGTATGGGTTGTCAGATCTTTTCCACATGGTGGTTTGAAGCACAGTTCTTGCAATCAACAAACTCCCATTTTTATTGAATCTGACTATTTTTATGGGGATTTGATGCCATGGATTCGTCCACTTCTCTGTTAAAGTCTTGGATATTGTACTGTAATCATAAATAATTAGGCGACCAGATCCGAGACCGAATGCTATCCGGTAGATCTGTTACTCTTTTGTTATTTTGCAGATATCGATACAGGTAATATTAATGTTTGATTCCCCTGTGCCTTAGTTTTTCTTAATCTTAAAATTTAGATATTCTGAATACAACTGGTTCGGCTGGCGATAATTGATCTGAAACTATCCGTTACTATACCCCGTTACCAAAATCATCCCATCCTAGGAGATCTCAATAGAGCTGATCTGCATGTTTGGTTTATCAAAGTTGCATATGGTACTGATTTTTTCCAATGGACTTAGTGCATAATTATTCAGAATCCGCCATTATACCACCTCGCAATCGCCACTTAGTGCGATGAAGAATTTTTTATTCAAAGGCATCACTAAGCTTCTAATTGCGTTTTAATAGAGTGGAGTGATGCTTTAGATACCAGTATCCCCATAATCAAACTTTGACCACTAGCCATCGTTCTATTCATAGCTCAGAACGATACGTCGGCCGAGGACGACTATGATAGTTTTTTGTAAACGCCTTATATCCCCAAAACTCTCACCATTTTTTAAAGCTTGTTCGATCTCATCGATGATGATCAACTCTGTGCAGTTAAAATTTGAGTGTGTCTCTTGTATTTTTCTGCAAAAAGATATGGTGTTGTTATTAGCCATTATATATCCTTGTTCAAATATCTATATCGATGGATCGTTCGAGGCAGGAATTGGTTTTGAGACAAGTGGTATTATTGGGAGGCTTTGGAGGAGATTGGTTGCTCTTTCAGGAATCAGGATAAATTGTTATTTCGAGCAGGTTAAACAGTATGGCAGACACAATGTTATTATGAGAGGCAAAAGGATTGCCTATGAGAGAGAAACAGTCATTGCCTCTGGAATGTTTAACTATACGTATGTTGGTTGTTTGACTTTTTTACAACCCAAATAAATTATATAATAATGAAGAAAAATATAAATTTAAATTTAAAAAAAATTAACGTTACTTATAAATACAATGATATTTCGATACAAATAAATATGTATATAGAAATAAATTATTTCTCATGCTGTTTTTTATTCTATTTGTAAAACCATATCGGATATTAATGTAATAATTTTTTATAACTTATTTTTATAATTTCCTTATAACACATTGAAACTTATCTAAAATTTCATAAAAAAAATAAGAAACCACAAAGGCAATAACAATAATCATTTCAATTGCATTTTCATGAGCAGAGATCGAGGTAATGTATTCAAGGTGTCTGGCAACATGGCCTTAGGGAACAACTATGGACCACCCATTAGCTACGGCTCGTCCACGTACGGGAACGAGTACAACTTCTCGCAAGACCAGATCAGCGCAGCCAAGAACTCGTTGCAACTCCTCAAAGCCAAACAAAAGCAGCAGTCAACGCGAAGAGAAGAAGAGCTTTACTCGAACGATATGGATCTTCCTCCTGCTTACGCTCGAAGCAATATTAACAGCATTAGCAACGAGCAGAAGAATAAATACCAAACCGTATCTACTAGTAAAAAAATAGACAAAAACACATAAACAACGAAACAACATAAAAATAGAGAGAGATACATATTTTATATTGAATTTTTTTATATATTTAGTATGTAGCCAACAATAGTAACGATAACTACGGTAGAAAATTTGATATGCCCTCCTCGAACGCCAGACCAAGTGACTACTCGAACAATAATTATGGAAAAAGTGGAACCGACCATCAACGGACCAGAGACAAACCCAACTACAATTATGAACGAGAACCGCAAGTCTATCAGCCACCCCCAATAAATAACAGCTATTCACGCCAGACTCCACCCCCGCCACCTCCACGAAATAACTATCCTCCTCCATCAAATTCACGGGACCCAACCGAGAAGCCAATCGCTGTTCTCAAAAAAGAGAACAAATTCTCAGTCAACCAGGAATATGACGAAAGCGATCTTGTGGAATGTTCAGCAGGATGTGGGAGGAAATTCAACCCAGACTCTATTCGAAAACATGAGAAAATCTGCGAAAAGGTTTTTCAAAGTAAGAGGAAAGAATTCAATATTAAAGCTCAGAGAATCGTGGAGTAGGATCAAGTCAAGCTGATGAAGAAGGGAGTGGTTCGAGAGAAAAAAATTGAAGAGATTAAGAAAAATGAGAAAATACCGAAATGGAAAGCGCAAAGCGCTGCCTTTCGGATGATTATACAAAAAGGAAATATCGATCCTGCTGAGGCTAGGGAAGCACAGAAGGCATTAAAGGAGGCTTCGGGGGATATCGATTGCCCACATTGCGGTCGTAGCTTCAATAGCAAAGCAGGGACAAGACACATTCCATTCTGTGAAGAGCAATCCAAGAAGAATCAGCTGCGTCGAAAGAAGTGAAAATTTTTAATAATGTATCATGATGTAGAACTTTGTTATCACAATATATTTTTTATTTTTTTCCTTGATTTATTCAGAATTTTTTTTTATCATTAAAATAGATTAATAAACATATATAATATTTTTTTTATATTTACACGCATATCAAATCAAATCCCATTTTGCCTATTAAATAACGAAAAAAAGTATTTCAGAACTCTCCTATAATTTTAGCCAGTATCTGGATATATTATATTAAAGGGAAATATATATATTTCCTTCGCAATTTATTTAACTTTAATTCTCCAACATTAAAACAATAATAAGATAGACGCACAAAAAATTAGACATAGATAACTTTATATCTAAAATAACTTTCATGGAGGGTGTTTCCTCAACTCAAGTGCCCAATAAATAATAATAAAACCAAATAAATAAATATATACATATATTTGACTGATTTAATTGAGAAACAAAAAAAAATACACACATCATGTTTCGATTAGTTT
>JAHDVE020004374.1:0-19562 GCA_022606495.2 Halesus radiatus | reverse complement strand
TTTTTTTTGGAATTGCTTTCAAAGATCAACGCTATTTTTAATCGACCATAATTAATGTTACGAATAGTAATAGACATATGATTTTTCTTCATTTTGAATACAATATCCTTATTAAAAAATAACAATACAAAAAATTTAATGATCACTGAAATATTGATGACAAATCTCATTGATTATTAAAGAGTTTATCCAATACAACGTTTTGTTAAAATAAATAATTATCCATATTTTTTCCATAACTTACTTACTAACAGTTTTTGCTGGTTGACTAAAAAATAAATAAGAAAACAAAGACATCAAGAGCAGTGAAAAAGAAAATACCGATACCATCAAACCACCCAATAAAATATACTGGAAAAGTCAATAAATAAATGCAATAGCCTCAAGGTTATAGTAAATAATGGCTCCAAGACCATATCAAGGTGACTCAATGGGACAACAGTCACGGCATCGAAAAGTATGGGCTTGTTGGATTGCATTCTTTGCTTCTCGAAGGCAATCAGAAGTTTGAGCAACTACGGAATCTCATTGTGGAATACAATCAGCAGGTAATTTAACAAAATCAACCAATCCTGATTATTTTAAACCATACATATTTTTAAACCAATTCATTCGTTATTTCAATTAAATGTTTATTGCTTCATTTTTTATAAAATTCATTTTTTCTAAATTTAATCATTGGTTTTCAGGTTGATTTATATAATGACGGAAAAATCGGATCCATTAACCATGCGGGATTGAGACACAACTTTATTTCATCACTCTTCAAAATGCTGACTGAAATCTGCCTCACGCACACTATCGCTACGCAGGCTAAGTACTTGGAGGATGTCCATCGCTGGGCCAGTGATTATTAGTTCACCAGAAAATAGAGACCAGTCACGGCAACCACAAGAGCCACCCGGCCCACAACTGCCGGCACTCGTCCAGCAAGTGGCATCAGTGTAATCGTTCCTCTCAGTAAAGCTCGATTTCAATATGACAGAAATGCCACAGAGAGGCACATTCAATAATTCAACAAATAAATTCTGGATGCAGACTAAGCCTACGAGAATATGTTGGAGGAGGCAGATAAAAAAGTGCACACAAGGGTTCAGACCGCCACTTCCAGGGATAAAAGCAGCAGTAAAGTTCGTCCTGCCTCAAAAACTGGGATGGCTACGATATCATCAAGCCAACAGCACAGACAAAAACTACAATAAACAGGAGTGGTGAAACAGATGTCGACGATTTAGAGGCAGGATTTTACAAGTGGAGCTAGAACATTGCACTTGTAGTACGAAGTGCCAGCACAAAGACTGAAGTAATTTAAGCGAAAGAATATTGACATCGAGTAAGATCCATCGATAATCACATAGGCGAAGAAAAAAGAACGATCAGCTGTGGTGGCAAAACCCCAACCCAAACGGATGATGTTGCCACCCGCGCCACCGTCCCAAACAATCCCTCCCGCTTCAACTGTAAATCCAGCCATTGTCCCTTCGGCCGTAATCAGCGGAGATTCTGCTCAACTTAATCTACTTGAAGCTGGGCAACCAGGAAATATTGGAACTGACCCATCAGCAGAAATACCAGGTCAAGCTGGTGTCGAAGATGGCGGCTTGGAAGTCGACGACGAGATCGGAATAGAGGGAGAAGATGACATAAAAATAGACGATGCAGAAGAGTAGCTCGAACAAGTAGTCGAAGATAAACTGGCTCCCAAAACAAAGGCTTACTTCTACAGTGATTTCGGTACCATTGACCACCCAAACCTCTCAGACCAGGAGAACAGATTCCTCAGCAAGCGTAATAAATAAATAGCGGAGGTCCGAACCGACTAGTAGATGATCGAGAACGCCAAGAAGGAATGGGCCAGGACGAAGGCTCGAATCCAAAAATAATCAGCCAGAAAAAGGTAGTCAATGATTACGAATGCTAAGCTTGGCATGAGGGGTTAGAATTATATACCAGGTCGGGAAGACGAAGTTGGCGATGACGATGGCCGAGTCAAATCTATCACAATCGCCCACCCTGAAAGCATGAAAGAAGCACATAATGTAAGCAGAGGCGACTGTTACAGGGAAGATCTTGTCCAATATTCTAACAACTTCATGGAAAGTAAAAAAAAAGATATCATAAAGGCTCGGATTGGTACTTTGGAATTCACTCACGCGAGAGACTTCGAACCCATCGAGACCATAAACTCCAAGCAACAACTTGTGCGCGAGAAGTTGGCGGCCTCATCTCTTACGAAATGTGCGAGACCCCAGTCGTGTATCGTGCGACCACGCAACTTCGCCGAGGTGTTGGTGGCCGCACAAGGGAAAGTCGAATCGGACCTGAGTAACGAGTTAATTAGTATAAAGGACCAGCTAGCCAAGGACAAGGTGGCGATCCAGACTGAGAAGGTGCGGTCGGCGATTTCAAGCACAAGGGTTTCGGATAGCCAGGGAGTGGATATGGTGAGCACTGTAACTGGCCAGCAGTTGCTGCACAACCCCTTCTTCAAGGTCGCCAAAAAGAAGAAGAAGAAGAAGAAGAAATGAGGAACTACAGGTTGCTGAATAATTCATTATTTGTGTTATTTTTTCATAAATTTATAGTGGTTAGAGAACTCGATACTTTTTTTTAATGTGTTTTTTTTTGTCGAATGTGTGGGTAGATTAAATAAAAAAAAATATGTTAATTTGTTTTATTAATTAATAACGTTCATCGGAATTCGCACTTTCCAATTACATACAAATACGAAATTTTAGAATAATTAAGAATGGGATTTTATAAGAGAGATTCAAATCGATCGAACTCCCATGTTCATTTTATAGATTTATGTAATACTTTTCCCCCCAAAAGGGAGATGTTTTTTTTTTTTTTTTGAAGATACTATTTTCCGAAGCTAGATTTGTATCAACTTTCAGAAATCAATAATAATATTATTGTTTTCCAGCATTTTTTTGTTTGTTAAATATTTACCAATTCTAATTTTTAATCTTTATCTGTTTGAATCCTCTACATATTAATTTACATATTTTTGATAGCTCCATAAAATATGTATACAATCTATTTCAAAAAAAATAGAAAAGTATTTTTTAAACTCTAATTTATTCAAAACAATTATATTTTTTTTAAGGCTTTCTTGTTAAGGCTTTTTTCAACAATCATATATATATATAGATATATGAAAGAGTTATAAAATCGAAATATAAGCTTCGGATTTGACAATCAATAAACAACAGATCAATGAAGATGTTTTTTTTGAATAATAATGTACTCGAAGTATTCTTTAAAACAAAAATCCCATACAGAAAGTGCCTTTATTTGTTATTCTATAATGCGATAAAATAAATATCTTTCGAAGGTTTTGTTAATTTTTAAGTATTTGATCTTTTTTTAAAAAAAAAAATAACTGATGTTTTTTTTTTTTTTTTCATATTTTTTTTGTTTTTCAATATTTTGATAAAGGGTAAGAATATAATATAAAAAACCTTAAATAATTTTATTTGGCAATAAATATATTTTTTAAATCTATCAATTTTTTAATATATTAAGTAATACATTAATATTAAAAGTAATAAAAAACTTAAATGCTACTTTACCTTTTTTTAACTATTTATAAAGCCCATTAAAATAAAAGCATAAATACATAGATATATATATATATTATATATATAGAGATAAATTATAGCATCAATAAATTATATAATAACAAAAAAATAAAGTCAAATGAAACTGATATCTCGCAATTCATTGCCAACACAGCCAAACTCCAATCAATACGAACACTACAAAACAGCCACCAACCGCATCATCAAAAAATATCGCAACCAGACTCTTGCGCAATTCCAACCCCCATTACCCACCGTATTGAAAACCGAGCCTAATTAGCGCAGCTTTCTTTCCAGAAGTTTGGCACGAAACAACCAGCACAATCTCCACAAACGTGTCAAAACCCACATGCACGAGGAAGAAGCTAATGAGGAAGATAAAATGTCCCGCAGGTCCTGCAGTTCGCTCAATTCAATCCGGTCGATGTTCAGCAACGTTACCAAGAAAAAGGAGAGAAACGCTTACGACGGTAACAAAAATTCCAGTGTCGTCGATATTATGAGCGAAAATGGTTCAAAGCAAAACACAAAATCAAAACATTTTCTCCCTATCCAACAACTAACCCATGTCAACCCTCTTTCAACAAACTTCGAGGACAATAGCAACAATATGAGCCTGGAAGACATGGAGTTAAGGCTCGACTCTCTCGTTCAGGAGAAAATCAGATTGATGCTGGAGAACAACAAAGAACGACTAACTACGAAAACAAAAAACCAATTCGAATCTATTAAAACCAGATGCAGAGTGGCCAAGATCAACTAAGAGCTGGAGGCATTGACTGAGGCTTTGAAAAATAAAAAGCACCAAAGACTTGCAGGAATATCGGAATCCTTTCGAGTCAACAAGATCGAAGGGACGAATAGTAAGAATATTGTAACTCCCCTTCATAACATGAGTATGAGCAATAGTGTGAACGGTCTTGATTATGATAAAAATTAAACTCCAATTATCAATAATTATGATAATAATCAGAACAAGCATTCCTACTTAAACGCCCCCAACACCAACGATCCATTTTATTAGCGCTGGAAATCCCTTGACAACAAAATACAGTTGGTTTAAAAAATATTAGCCGAGAACTCAACGGAACTGGATATCATGAAAACCTATTTCTCTATCTTCGCCAACCGAAGGACAGCCTACAAGCTCATGTCGGGAAACCCAAGTGGAGAGACAGGTCATTTCGCAAGCAACAGCAACAGATACAAAATACTGGTGAAACAGCAACCACCTCTCAAACAACTTTTTGGTGCTTCAAGATGTGATACTGAGCATTCAGGCCTCAAACTTCCTTATGGCTCAACTTCAAAAGCGGAGTTTAAAGAGCCAGCGAAAGACGATTATGAAAGGTACAGGTACAAGCATCCAGCCTATGAAAAGATCGCCGACCACGTCGCCAGTTCTGTGTACAAGAACAGCTTTCCCTAATATCCCGGTTTCCAGCAAGAGTATATGAAAGGCCATCTTGACAGCCTGGCCAAACTGACTGAATCGCGCAAAGACGAGCAGTCTAACTACAAAAAATCATACCTTCCCGTGCGAGTCAAAATGGAAAACTATAGGTAGCTCGACTGCTTTAAAGATAAGTATCACAACTTGCCTGTGAACTGTAAAACTTCTCCAGCCATCCCTTCCAAGAGCATGCGAAGGTCCATCGGCATTCTCGAGAAGGAACTGAACGGTAAAATGCGAGTAGTACTGGACTCGGTGATAAGTGGGAGTGTGGATGCTGGTAAGATTACAAATAATAGTTCCATGAGTATCAATGATAACCAAAGTGTCAAAAAAGAAGATGGGGTAAATAGGGATTCAACTGCAAAGTCTGATTACGGATCAATCAACCAAACTGATCGAATGATGATGTTCAATCCTCCTAAAAACTCGAGACTGAACAGTTTCAAATATCGTCTGAAGACTCAAATAACGAAATGAAAAAAAGTTTTAATAAAAATATCAGGAGATTAAAAACTCTTTCGCAACCAAAAAGTAAATGTTTGTATGTGATATTATGCGATATAGGCATACTGATACATAAACTTGATAAATATTTATGAATATTTTTCCTGGTAAATAAAAAATATCAACTTTATTAAAAATGATTTTATTTCACATAAATAATACTATCTGTCTATATTCGGGAAGTAAAAAATAGAAGGAAAAAAGAAAGAGACCCGAAAAACGACACATCAATATATATTTTGAATATTTTTTAGACATATATATTTTTAAACAAGAAATTGATATCTACAACAAAATTGTTTTGTATTTATTTTTATATATTTTCTAAAAGTATGTAGCATATAGTATATTTTTTTATTGTCGTGCCCTGTTTGTTTACACTTTCTTCTTGAGATCTGATCAGGTGAAGAATAGCTCATGGTATCCTAAAAATAACTACTAATTTTGTTGTTATTCCAATTGTTGGTAATACTTCTAGAACGCACTTATTTTCTGAAAGTTAACCACCTCCGGATTGTTCTAGTATCCATCCATTTTGACATCCGGCTCTTCAACATGAATTTATTTATTGGCATTAATATTCATGTTTTTAATATTCGCGTTCTCGTTACTATTGTGTATCATACTCTTCTAGATTATCCCCTTCGAGGTAATATTTCCCATCTTTTTATTCATTTAGATTGCTGATATAGTTTCACTTGAAAATACTCGGCTTTTCGAAGCAGGATAATGACTCTTTGTTGCTGTTATGGGATTCGTAGCCATTACTTGTGGCGTTGAAGCCTATTTTTACCCACTTTTTTTATTGAATTAATTAATGTGAATATTGTTCGAAGAAACAGAAGTATTGGAAATTAGGATCCGAGAACAGTCTGGAGCCGTATTATTCGCCACTTTAATACTTATAGTCTAGGCCTGGTCGTCCATGAACCGGGCGTTGTTTAATGTTTATTAATAAGGAGCGATAGCTTTGTTATTGTCTAATAAGCAACGTGTAGACAGTAGGGTCAGTTCAGCTTCTTTGTTCTTCTTGGCGTGCTTGCGTCTTTTGATAGGGGGTAGATTGTGAATGCTGTCTTTTTGAAAGTACGGATGGCTATAGGCCATTTGGTGAACCGTTGACCTCAGTTTTTTGAAGCCATATAAGTTTAACTATAGTATTAACAAATAATGAATAAATATTACAACAGTTCTAAAAGAAATATTTTTAAGAATAATAAATAATATATATTATTATAAATTGTATAGGTATTCTATAGGATATGGACAAAATGGTTCTATTATCTTAATTTGTGCTAGAGATATATATATATATTTCATATGTAAATTTATTGAGGAAATTCGAATGAAAGTGGAAATAAAATATTAAAAATATTTCCTAAACAATACACAGATACATTTTTATTCAATTATTTAGATAGTATAGCAACATTTATTATATAAATATAGATAGATATTGTACCTGTCTCACAAACGATTTGAGTTTATTGTGTCGAAAGTAATGGATTAAGACTTCCGACTCTAAGGTTGCCGCATTATTTATGCATAGTAGTTTCCCTGATTCATCCCAATCGATCGAATTTGAAAAATTCCCAGTCTATCATTAGGTAATCACATAAATCAATATATATAATTATTAAAGGGAAAATAGAAATATATAATATATATAAATATTTCGAAACAATTCACATTTTAGGTAAATAGATTCGAAAAAACAATATTCTATTATTTATTATTTATGATTTATTATTTATGATTTATTTGATAATAAATATGAGTGTCTGTACCTGGAGGATCTCTGAAGTCTTCTTCAAGAATGCAGCAACGCCCCTCGATGATTTTGTTTGGCCTTCCATTTTTGTTATATTTTCGAACTTATGCAATTACGTAGACTCTATTTTATGTATTTATTTAATATTTATTATTATTATGAAAACATTATATGAAACACTTTATTTTTATCGAGATCTAATATTTTTTAATGTATTTGTGTTTTTTTACTTTAAATTATCCTTTAGGAAATTAGCAAAAAAATAATTAAGTTTTCCATATTTTCTGTTTTTTCGATTTTGTTAATTTCGAGGAAAGATTCATCAGCACTAATTAATTAATTTATGGATAGATACATTTAAATGTATATGTGAATTCTCTCTCGCTATATATATCTAAAAAAATAGATTAGGAGTTATGGAAAAACTTCGCTTAATTTAAAATAGAACCTAAATAGAAAAATAAAAATATATATATATATATTTGTGTACATTATGTTAATTTTTTTTCTAAACCCTTTCCAAAGCTTAAAGAATATCTATATCGTAGATTAAAACCCTATATTTAGATCGTAAAAAATATACATTTAATAAGAATCATCAACAATCTGATGAACAGATAGAACCCAAAATCATAAAAACCTCGAACTGCAAAGATCCCTCTCAAAAAATCTAAAAGAAAATACAGATAAATATTATTTGTTAATAATTTGAATATTAATCAATAAAAGTACATTTAAATATATATCAAGATCTGACAATATATTTTAAATACTATCACATTACGTTTATAAATATGTAAAATTATCACATGTATAAATTTTGATGTTATCAAACACAGTCGACAAAATATAAAATATTAACAACATACCTGATTTGGCAACGATCTTTTTTTTTTTACAAATATATATTCAAGATTTAATATTTGATATAAAATTACATATAGTATTTTAAAAAATTATTTATTATATGGGGAAAAAAAATATTAAATAAAATACAAATAGACATCGTGATATTTGGGTTGCTCTTTATTATTATTATTCATCATAGTTTTAAAAAACGTAAATAGAAAAAAATTAATTAATGCAGTTTAGAGCTTATCAAGACTTAGATAAGCAAAACCCTCAATATTAAAAAATACAAATACAAATTTAACACTCCATTGCTATACATATATATATAGATAATCTATTGACATAGTTTAATACATTTTATTTATTCATTTTGTCTGCATATATTTCACAATTTATGTTTTTATCGATTCACAGTGAAACAGCAATCATAAGAAGTAGTATGGCAAAAGTCGTACCGATTGCAATTAAAATTTGGGTTGACCCCTGTTCTGACTTTAATTTCGTGGTTACTTGAATTTAAGATTGCACCATATCCACATGTTTTAGCCCTTCCTCCATTCCAACATTTGCATTTGATTGAGCAGATGCCAATAATAATAATCTTGGTGTTCTGCTCGCATTCCTATCTGTGGAGTTGTTATTGGAACAGAACCATTTTAACTCAGCATTTCGACCGAGAGAAATTTCAGCAATTTTGTTGCGGTAAATCCCATTCAGAATGGGGATCTTTGATTCTAACTTACTATTCATGTTAGCGAGTGCCGATTTGAGTCTCTCGCCGCTAATTTCAATAGATTCGGAGACTAATAAGAGAGACTACTCTACGAAGTTTCGCGGGTCGGATTCTGTCTCCTTTTCTTCGAGGTGATTGGCTAAATATTCGAGATTGGCGGAAACATCGATTATTGCCTTGCGAGTCAAGGGAGGGTCTTGACCTTTGAGAGCGAGCAGCACCAGGCAAGATAGTATGAGAAGTAGCTTTTCTGAATAAGGAAGTGAGGGAAAGAGAGGAGTCATTCTGAAGAATGGGTCGATAACTTCACTGAAGACTTGATCGACTCCTGCGAGTGTAGGATGCCAGACAGCTAAGTAACGATTAAACTCTTTGAGCACTGACTCACTATTTTCGAACTCAGATGTTGAATGGGGATCCGAGTTTTTTACCACCTCCGAAATAAAAGATTTCATATTTTTTTTGTGTATTTTAAAGGGAAAATATGAATTTCAAATATTTTAATTTTTCTATAATCCAGTATATTTTAATTACGCTCATCATATTTTTGCAATTTTTAAAATCCTTTGTATTCCCAAAACATAATCTTGATAATTACGAAAAAATTATTAGGAATTAATATAAAAATTTAAACACACACTACCTACAATATTAAAATTGGGATCCATAGTATATTAAATAACTCAGTGTTTAAAAAATTAAAATAAGAAAAGTTAACAATTAATAGAACAAATTAAATTTTAACTTTCTTATTAATATGGGGAATTCACTCTCTGAAGCTGGTCGAATCAGATCATAATATGCTCCTGGTCGACCCAACAAAGCATCGTATCTTGATTCACGAAACTGGAAAGCCCACACAGATTTCCCAAAATTGCTCTCCAACGTTCACACAAACTAGCAAATCGAAGTCCATTCCACCAATGCCATCAACGATCAAAACTCGCTCATCGATAATGCTGTCGGTTTTTACCACTACCGCAAAAACACCCCGACGACGAGACTCGTACCAGTCCTCGAATATTTTATTGACGATAATGCTGGCTGCGTCTGCAACCAATCCGGAGTTAGCTCAAGGTCCTCGAAATGCCAGATTTACACTCCCAGAATCTACAGGCTTAAGGATTTAGAATTGTCACCCCAATAAGCCATATTCTTTTTGAAATAAGCAATCTCTGGCATCATCGAGCTTCAACAGCTGACCGAGCTCTCCAATTCATAGACAATTTTTTTTGTACTATCGAACGCTATGGTCGGGACTGACAGCAACGGACAAGTCAAAATATGGTTCAATGAGAATTTCGCAGACCCTGAACCTCAAATCAAATCAGTCATTTCCCTTGATGTTTCTCCTTAATATGAAACTGTCGACCACTTGATCGAACTTATTCAACTTCAAACCGAGTCTCCCCATTTCGGGTAATGTCTCTCACCATATAGAAACATCCTAGATTTTCAGTCAGCCCTTAACACTATCAGCGCTTTGGAGTCAAGAGAGGCAGTGAAAGTCAATAAAATTTTCTTGAATGCTGACGAGTACGATACCGAAAAATATAAACATATTAATGCAGGATATAAAACGGTCACCGAGACAGTGACGGTTCAGCAACATACAATTCATCCTTCTCCTGCTCCTTCTCAACAGCAGCAGATGGTGCATTCGTCTTTAGCAATACCACAGCCCCTTGCAAGCCATCAGGTCATGAGAGCGTTAAACTAGCCACCCCAGTTTAAATCCCCTTCTCGACGACAACTTCAGCCAGCAGTGCTCCGCCAGGTCAGCCGAGTCGGATATCTACCCTCATTTTCTAACTCAAATCAAATCTCTCGCATGACCTTGGTAACCCCCATAAAACAGCAGTTCATTATTTCTCCTCAACCACAAAAGATCTAATCAGCAAAACAGAAAATATCTACCACCACAGCCAATACCAATCCCATAGATAGGAACTATGAAAACTTATTGCCACTTGTCTCTCCTCACGAGGCTCAGACAGTCCAAACTAACAACAATGTCCTTTCAAGGAATATCGTGATGGAAAATAGGAGAAATATGTCGCCCGAACCTTACTTGTTGTTGAACGGGGAGAGAAGAGCGTATAACGATCCTATAAAGGGACAAAGCATGTTAGCGGTGGGGAACAACAATACTTCACCCCAGTTCCAAAGTTATTTCGCCGAATATGCGGAATCTCAGATTATTCAAGGATATCGGCAAGTTTGAATTAATCCTTAAGCTATTCTAGTCAATATATTTTTTTACATGTTAGGTGTATGTATATATAAAAAAAGCAGAGTATTTAATTTCATATTGTAATATGTTTATTTAAATATTATCGAAATCTAAAAACTATGTAAAATGACAACAACAATTAGAAGACACTCTATTCTAAAGAAACATACTTGAATCAAGGCTTTTTCCTTCGAGTTTCGATGATAAGTGTGTTTTTCTTGTCTTTTGCTAATTGTTCAGTGTTGACCGTCTTTCTTTATTTCCTCTATTTTTGGACGGCATCCTTATTCTTCTGTTATGGGAGGATGCTTTTAGACAAAACCTTAGAGCTATTCGCGAGGATCCTGCTTTCGTAATCCCAAGTGACGTTGTTTTTGTCGCACGATGCCTTTTGTTTGTCGAGAAACCGAGTCACACACAAAGGTTGATTAATCATATTTGATTCGAAGGGCTGATTTTTCTTTTGGGAACATTTTCTGTTCTTCTTGCTGCTGTTACTGTTGTTTAAATTGGCCTTTTCGTTTGGATCTGCAGATTAGTATTGCTTTTGTTGATGTTGTTGGTGTTTCCTCATTTTTTTTAACGACTAGTACAAAGGAGCAGGCCCAGTGTTTAATTGACAAGAAGCGTCAGGTTCTTCAGTTTTCATGTAATGTTTTTTATTCGGCTTCATTTCCCGAGAAGAGTTTAGACTCTATAAGCTGGCGAATCCCTTGATAAGAGGTTGGCGGGGAATTTTTGGACTGAGGGAAGACGGTATATTGGCTTTGGTTCCCAAACACAGTTGAACTCGGCTGATACGCTCGTGAATAGAAAGCAACTCGGTTTCTGGAAGCGTAGCCATAATATCGCATTTGAAATCGAAGCTAGGCTCGTAGGCAGTCGGAGCAGTAAAGTTTGACGAGAGGGTTGTCCGGTTATAGAGAGCAAGAAAATCCGAAGGCCTCTCGAAGACTGAGGATGGATAGGAGCTGAGTTTTTTTATGTTTGCTTTGAGATTCTAAAAATGCCTGGCAGAGTGGCTCAGATTATCCAGCTCCTGGGCCATTTCCATTTGGGCTCGGCTATAGTGGTCGTTGCAGGCTTGCAGGAGTTCATATTCCTTATTCTTCAAACGATCTGTCAGCTTCAGAAAATTCGCGGTGATCTGGTCCTTAGCTCTGTGCCATTTATCAGTGACCAGTAGCCGACGGTCGGAGATCCGCCTTTGCCACATTTCAAAGTATTAGATTCTCTCGTTAAGCTCAAGTCTTTTCTGGCCGATCTGCTCCGCCAGGTATTCCATGGCTGGTTCCACCTGTTTGACGTTGTGTGATGCATGGCTGGGGTAAATTAGGCATTTTAAACATAGCATGATGTTATCACATGTTAGACATACGAATGCGCATTCGTCAGACTGATGCTTCTCGCAATACTACTTTTTGGAATGTATCCTGCTTCCTTCTTCCTTTCGAATTGGGTTATTAAAGTTGGAATTGTTGTTGTTTCCCAGGGAATCATCTGCTGGACTGCCGTTTTTGCTAAAAAAATATTTGGTTGAAGGGGTGGTAGCGTACTCATGACACGGATCTTCAGAAAATCTTTTCACAGGCTTAGCAGTTTGGAATTTGAATTTTTTATCTCCATTCGCATGATTAAATTGTGGCTCCTTCTTTGCCATAGAGCATACCAGATTACTGAAATAATTGCTTATGGCTTGTTGCTTATGGTGGTGGTGATGGTTATTATTATTTTCTACAGCAGAACGCTAGGGCGAGCATATGTTGTGGTTGAGATTCGGGCTGGAGCTACTCGTCGTGGTGTTTACGTGTTAGTTGATGATTGAGGAGCGGTGCTCGTTGGTGAATTTGGGAATGAGTTTTTCCTGGATTGTTGTCTTGATGACTTCAATTGACTAATTATCTAGTTAAGTTGGCTATGAGACTAAAACATAATGATTTATAAAAGTATATCATTTTTTTAATCGATATAACTTTAACAATTATAGACATACACATATATTAATATTATTATTTATTTTATTTTTCTTATTGATTTAATATGTGTTTTAAAAAAAGAATAGCTAACCAATATAGATATTTATATACACATAATATTTTTGTACCTTATTGCAATATGGGCAAATAACAATTTTATTCTCCCGCTCTGGGTCTGCTTGGCATTTGATAAAGACATAGCTCATGCATACGAAGCAGTAGTCGTGGTGGCAGTTCAGAGAAATGAAGACTCTGTCATTGCAGTCACACAGAATGCATTTGTGGTCACTCTCACTCGATGATTCTGAGGTTTGGGTTGACATCTCGAGTTACTGATTTTATTTATGTATGCTTATTTAGATGAATGGTGATAGTAAACTTAAAGTTTTTCTATTTTTTCCTTCTCTTCTTTTCCTTCTGTTTGTAGTTTGAGATTGAATTAATTAGTTTTTTTTTAAAATATATTTCTTTAGAATTCGATTCCAATGAATTTATGATTGTTATATTATCTAGATATAAAAAATCAGATCTCTCTATAAGTAAAAAGTGACTTTTATGTTTATTTTTTTTATTCCGATTTTCTATATCCATTTTTTATATTATATTTTTATTTTGAAGAAAAAAAAAACAAAAAAAGGAATCAAGAAATACAATATGATTATTATTAATTATATAATACTTTTTAAATTTAGTTACTCAGTATTCATTATATAGTTTTAAGTACTATATAAGATTTTCCTAAAAATATTTCCAAAAAAGTAAAAAATACAGATATATATATAAGCTTAATTTCAGTGTAGAATTAATTATTTTCGTAAATGAAAATTAATTAGAGAGAAGTATATTGTGCTTTTTATAATAAAATTGCAGACGGATAGCTCATGCATATGAAGTAATTGTAAAGATGTTAATGAAGAATCCAATCACCCAAAGGTGTCCGAGGTACTTGCACAGCGCTTCCACAATTACGTTTTCAGTGAAACGGTACTTTATCACGTTAAAAATTATCATTGGAATGAGCACTAGGAACCAGTTCACTAAACAGTAAGCCCAACACCTGAACATCACCACGTTCAAAACAGCAATCACAAACACCCAGAAAAGCTGCGTCAAGAACTCTTCGTAATAAACTATGAATTTTTCCACAGAGCACTCAGGGACTTAAACAACAGGTTATGCTACAACTGGAACAGTATTTATAGCAGGATTATTATCTAAGAGAGAGGAGGGATAAAGGAAAAAGAGTAAGATACATGTGGTATTTAAGTTAATTAAATGTATTTTTTACTAAAGTTATCAGTAGAAACTGGGTTGTTCTGACTGACTGTTGGACCAACTGGGTTTGCAGGAGGGTTAGAAGCATACTTATCAGGTAGGAGAACGTATCTTCCTTTGATGAATCGGAGAATGGACCAGAGGAACCCTAAGAACATGAAGAAGAGAACCAAGAAGACGGATCCGCGACTGGAGTTATATAGTTCTGCGTAGTATGCCATTTTTTTTATAGATCGATTGCTAACTGTATTTTAACCTCTTTATTGTATGTATTTTTTTATGTGTTGGTAGGTGTCTTACTATATTTATATTTTAAAATTAATTTGATTTGAATTTAAATATTATAAAATAGTAAAAATATGTCTTTTTTTATCCTAAATCATTTTTCTTTGCTATTTTTACAAAGAAATCTACAATAAAGAGTGAGATTTCGATGTACAGATTTAATCATAAAAAACACACAATAAAATAAAATATTTTAAAGATTTTTCTATTGTTAAATTGTTGAATATTAATATTAATATTAATATAAGATATTAAAAAATAAAATGATAAATTTATCCTCTTCGCAAAACAAAGTCAGCATCAGCTAAAAAACAATCACTATACCAACTGCCCAATAATAACATCAGCAACAACCACCCCAATAGGTTCACATCTCCATATCTCGATACGAGAATGCACTGATTGTTATCATCAACCAAGTCGGAACCATCGGCAGTCTGCTCGAAGGCTTCCTCGAAACCGAGGCAGAATAGAGCAACAACATTTATTCGATTCACACCCTGTTCGGGGCAGGCGAACACTAACTGTACGAAGTGTTGATGCGCAGGATCCTCCAGCTAGTTTTCGAAGAGGGAAAAGATGGTAAGAACAAAAACAATAGTAGGAATAATTTCGGCGTGAATTTGCTAATATCGCTTCCTTTGAAGAACAAGGATTTCAAATAAAATAAATACTATAAAGCTATTGTTGCTTAGTTGGATGAAATGGTACCCAGTACGCTGTGAATGTCTATTGCATAAAAGGATTTAAATATAAAATCACACATTTAATTAATTTATTAGTTAATAATAATGTCTAAACGGATTTGTTAAGATAGATTTCTTTGGTTATCCTGCATATGTAGATTTATTGGTTATGTCATTGATGAAAAAATAAAAGATATATTTAAACATTATACGTTATTGATATTTATTTTACATTTTGTAAAAAAATATATCTTTTTTTCTTTATAGTAAACTAAATAAGAAAAACAAAACAAAAAGAACAACATATGTTCCCAATTATTTATTCATGAAGTAGTATATTTTTTATAGGCTTCAGTATTCCTCTCCAAGATTTTCTCGACTGGACCAATTACTCGTTTAAATGCATCCCTCTCAATAAACACTAATTTTCCTGATGTCTATATATTTTAATATAAAAAAACAACACACAATATGTAAAAATAATAAAGAACAATTATTTTTTTGGTTTTTACCAACGATATGACAGAAGCTTGCCGAGGTATATCTTTCAAGAGGGCAATTTCTCCAAAGTAGTCTCCTTCTTTGTAGCTCAAAACCACCTTTTCGTGCCCAGTTGCGTCCTTTTTGGTTGCCGAAAAAGATCCTTTCGTCACAATGAAGAATTTGTCTCCTTGCTCTCCTTCCTTGATTATGGTCTCATTGGGAGTGACGTTGATCTCTTTTAGCACATCAGCGATTTGGTTGCGTTCGTACGGATCCATCTCCTTCAGCAGGTCGACCTTCTTTAAAACATCTTAATAATGCTTTCGCTTCTTTTCAGCTGCATCTTTCACAATGTGGTTGAACGTTGACCTGTCGAGGGCAAAGAGGGTGCATTCTTTCTTGGCCCTGATCGTGGCAGCTCTCGGAGCGTTATAGAGGAGAGCCAACTCCCCGAAAGCTTAGCCTGGGATGTAGGTTTTCAGATATTTTTCTTCGGTGTCTTTTCCGAACTTCTTGAAGCAGTCAAGTTCGCCTTCATCCACAACGAAAAGGACATCACCATCTTCACCCTGAGTGATCACAGCTTAGCCTTTTTTGTACTTGCGCTCGTCCATAGCGTCGATGACGATATCAGTTTCTTTCTCATCTAGATTTCTGAACAAGAACGATTATTTCAGCCTCACCAAGATCCGTGACTTGACCTCTTCTGATTTCTTGATCACAGGAGGGCTAAAATCTTCTTTTACGTTGTATTGTCCATAGACTTCAGCGCTAACAGCACTGCGCGCCTTCTGAGCTCCTTTGGCCTTGTTTGCGGCAGGTCTGAGTTCTCCGACTGGATCTTCGATTTCACTGTCCGAGGAATGCGTCTCGATATGGCTGTTTTTCCTCTTGAGAGCGTAGGCGTCGAGCCAGGTTTTACAGAAAGGGATGAGGTTTTGTGGCTTCGGTTTATTGAGGAGAATGTCGGTGAGGAGTTGTTCGAACATCGGATTCACATTATCCTTCAGGTATTTTTGTAGTTCTTCCTTTTTTTCCATTTATCGAAATTAATGTTTATTTGTTTATATTATTTGAATTACTAATACTTACAAGATATAAAATATAGAAATTTTATATTATATATTTTGTTGTTTCTATTTAATTCTTTATATAAAGAGATATATATATAAAAATCATTTTGACTTCGAATATAGCCACCATAAAATTATATTGTTTGGAATAAAAAAGTATTTATTTTTACTTAGATATTTAGTTTAATCAGTTTCTAGTCATTTGTTTTCTTCTGATTTAATCTGCTTTGTGGTTGATTTTACCAATAAACATTATTTATTTTTACTGTCAATAATATCCTTTTATTTTTTAATATATTTTTTTTAATGTTTTTTCCGAAATGACCAGCAATTCGCCAACTACAATTAATAGCTTAACAGCTAAAATAAGGGAAGTTAATTTTTATTGGCTTGGGGATTGTCTCTAACCTACTAACATACTGATATTTCTTCATTTTTAGTAACATATATATAATAACTATTCTTTCTATAAATCTTATTGGATTTTATCTGATTTATAATATAAAAACCTCAATAGATTACATAAAAACTGATGGTTTAATTTCTCTGAACAAAATATACTTGCTCAGCATTGTATCATACTTAATGCAAGACCAGATTCCTTTTCCTAATATTCTAGACATTTTGTAGAAATTCGCTAATGATATGATGCGATTATGTTATCTCTCAAATATTTTTTTGGTCCTTTTATTTATTCAACTGTAGAAATGGAGGATAAAAAAAACAAGACTAATAAACAAATGAATAAAAATTATTATTGCGATCAATAAATATTTATTTCTAATTTTATAATTAAAAAAATATTTTTTTTTTTTGTTATTTTTATTTAACATTTTTTTCTATCTCTCTCTCTCTTTCGTATAATTGTAAATGCAACTTATCAATTCATTCATTTATTTCCCAAATTTTTAATCACTAATAAAATACAGTCATTTTGCAATTCACATACATATATACATAACTATAATCCATAAATAAATAACAACAGTGAAATACAATAGTGTATTATTCTGTATTTTTTGTATATTTAGATTTTTTTAATAGATAGTTGTATATAGATCTCGTTTTTCCTATATCTCTCTATTTAATATTTTAAAAAATAAATGGAGCGAAATCTGTTTCAGATCGATTTGCCTTTCGACGACGAAAGCGACCCTAACTTCAACTTCTTAATAACCAACTACGACCGAGCATATCTTTTAAATTATCTAAATTATCGACTCAAACAATATTAGAAACAGTGGCTCATCGGAGCATAAAGAAGTTGCATTTCCTGTCTCCAGGACAATTTGCTCACCCTTGCAAGATTGAGCTTAGTAGTGCTCGAGCCCATCAAGCGTCCTTCCCATCGCATTAGATATTTGCCTTATCTCGACAGAATTTACAACGAGATCGCCAATTGCAAACATACTCTCTCAAAACATGAGCACTCGGTGCGCACTAAATGTACGGAGGACTTGCTTTCGGGTTGGAAGGAATTCTATGGCTCTTAAAAACCCACATCTGGTTCTCGCGAAACACCCAGATCACACTATAAACAAGTATAATCTATATAAATATAGATATAAAATATTGAAATATACATCATTTTTAAAAAGTGTTAAATAAAACATCATTTTTTTTTTAGATCCTCGAAAAACTGGCAAGATAAGTAATGAACTTAGAAATCCCGGAAGATGAACTGGTTAGACTGCAGGCCCTTATAGTTTACCTGTACAAATTCTAAAGACTGGTCACTTCGCCATCGACAATACTTTCTAACTACTCGATGGTTGGGAAAAATAAGGACAGGAGATTCAGGCCTGGACTATTAGTTTAGTATCTTGAAGACGCAAATAATATAGGTTATATTAAATAGGATTGCAAAAAAATGAGTAATTAGATAATGCAAAACAACATGTGATTTTAACAGATTTTAAATAATTATTTTTTTTAAGTTATATATGTATACAAATAAATAAATAGTTATGTCTCTACATTTTATAAAAATAAGAGTTTTAATAAATAAATATATACTTATGAATAATTTCTGGTAAATAGAATAATATCTTGCTCTCCTAGTATTCGTAACACCAAGAGAATTCCTTACATTAACAAGGATAGAAATACCTATCAATACCTCCAATCAGATTTTCTTTTGGGACACTCGTCTAAATAGGGCTCATTGAGTCACCCAGTTCCTTATTATGTTTAAATCGAAGATTCTGTCTATTTAATAGTATTTATGGTCATCCATGCCGGAAAACCCTTCAATCGTTCTCCTTGTATGAGGACAAGTCCAAGGCACGAAACATAAACTTGGTTTTTACATGATGCCTGACTCTATCAGCACCTTGAGCTTTTCAGTCAGGACTTTTGAAAAACCTTCCCCATCCTTCTTATATTAATTAGTAGTAGTATCCTGAAGGTATTAAATTTATAATACATATCAAGTTGGGACCAACAGCCCTAAGTTTCTCAGAATTGATCAAAGCGTTTTTCAATCATAGAGATTGAGAGCCTATTTATGAACGGGATCGTGCTTACAACTTCAGTAAAATCCGCAAAAAAGTTCAGCAAGTAGTATTTACCAGAGATTATCCTTATTATTCAAATTTCTAGAACATATCCATAAGTAAATATTAAAAATATATCGTGTATGAGACCTTGCG